>WOXC01003670.1:0-147523 GCA_011680675.1 Gymnobelideus leadbeateri | reverse complement strand
CCTTTGCATGTTGCCACTTGATTACCTGACTTTTGGGCTTGTTGCCACACTATGGCTTTAAGGCCAGATAGAGGAATTTTCATCCCGAACATGTGGTGGGCAACTTCCGTTTCTGGCAAGCTGTAAACCCACCCACGACTTCCACCCTAGATCACAATCCAGATTCAGGGATGTTAAAGCAAGAGTGATTACCCCCCCCCCCCCAAGACTGATCGCTGCATCTCCTTACAATTAATTGCAGGCCAGGAGCTGGAGCTGCCTCTGAAAACTACAAAATGGCGTGTCTCCTCAGAGGCTTCTAGCCCCCAGGGGAGGGAGCCGACGCATTCCCCCACATGCAGGTCCCAAAGTCCATAGGACACTAACCTCTTACTTTGTCCTAGGCATGTCTATGTTGATAATTTTGTAGTTGCCAGGGCTGCTGGTGTTCTGGGGTTCCTCCAGCTGGCTGCTGGCCCTGCCGCCCTGGGGCTAAAACCTCAGCTCACGGGGACCTGGGCTCGGCTTGACTCCTGCGCTCTGCGTGTTGCCGGCTGCGGGATGCCAGTTCCCAGACTGCTGAGCTGGTCCTTCCTGCAGGGCTGCTGGGCTGTCCTCAGCGGGAGGTTAGCTTCTCTGTGTCATTCTCTGGGTTCTGGGGCTCCAGAAGTTGTTCAGAGTCCCCTTTTACATAGTTTAGGGGGAATCTGGGGGCAGAGTGGCTTAGATGAGCTATTTCTACTCTGCCATCTTGGCTCCGCCCCCCCTACAGTAACTTTAAATGGGATTTCTCTTTCTACCTCTTGCTGTAGGATTTTGTTAGAAATATATAGGAATGCTGAGGATTTAAGTGGGTTTATTTTATATCCTACAACCTTGCCAAATTTATTTGTTATCACAAGTAGTTTTTTACTTGATTCCTTAGGATTCTCTAAGTATATCATAATATCTTCTGCAAAGAATGATAGCTTAGTCTGTTCTTTGCCTAAATTTATTCCCTTAATTTATTTTTCTTCTCTCATTGCTACTGTTAACATTTCTGGTACCAGACTGTATAAGAGGGGTTGCTAGTGGACATCCTTCTTTCACTGATGATCTTATTGGAAATGCTTCTAGCTTTCCCCCATTACATATAGTACTTACTGATGGTTTTAAATAGATGTGCTTTCCCTCTCCTGCTGCTCAAGGAGCTGGCCGCCACCATGAATGACACTGTAACCATCAGAACCAGGAAGTTCATGACAAACAGACATATTCAGTGCAAACAGATGGTTATCGATGTCCTTCATCCTGGAAAGGCCACAGTGCCTAAGACTGAAATGCGAAAAAAAAACTAGCCAAGATGTACAAGACAACTCCAGAAGTAATTTTTGTGTTTGGATTGTTTTTTTTTTTTTTAATTAATTTATTAGTTTAGTTTCAGTTAACAAGATTCAATTCCATAGTTCCTTGATTTTCAAATTTCCTTTACTTCCCTCCCCCCTCCCCCACAACAGCATATAGTCCAGTATAGCATCTGCATATACATTCATATTAGACTTTAGTCCAATTACAAAGGTGTATTGTACTAGGTGGGATGGGAAATGATAAAGAAGAAATAAAACCAAACAATGAAAAGAAAAAGATCAATTAGTTTGCTTCCATCAGCATTCAGGCTCAGTTCTTTCTAGTTATATCTCTGGATGTTATATTTTCTAGTTGTATCTCTGCATTTCTCTCTTTCATGAGTCTTTCGGGATAGACTTACATCACTGCATTGCTGAAAAGAGACCAGTCTGTCATAGTTGGTTATCACACATATGATGTGTCTGTGATTGTATACAAATTTCTTCTGATTCTATACTTCTCGCTGAGCATCAGTGTGTATAAGCCTCTCCAGGTAAATATGAAATCTGTCTCCTCCTCATTTCTTATAACACAATAATATTCCATTACATTCATATACCACAACTTGTTTAGCCATTCTGCAATTGATGGGCACCCCTTTAATTTCCAATTCTTTGCAACCACGAAAAGAGCTGCTATAAATATTTTTGTGCATATGGGTCTTCTTCCCACTTCTATCATCTCTTTGGGATATAACCCTAGAAGTGGTATTGTTGGGTCAAAGGGTATGAAATTATTTATAGTCCTTTGGGCATACTTCCAGATTGCTCTCCAGACTGCTTGAATAAGTTCACAGCTCCACCAGCAGTGCATTAGCATTCCAAATTTGCCCACATCCTCTCCAGCATTTGTCATTTTCTTGTTTTTTTTTTTCATCTTAGCCAATCTGACTGGAGAGATGTGGTATCTCAGAGTTGTTTTGATTTGCATTTCTCTAATCAGTAGTGATTTAGAGCATTTCTTCATGTGCTTATAGATACCTTTAATGTCTTTCTCTGAAAACTGCCTGTTCATATCCTTTGACCATTTATCAATTGGGGAATGACTTGTATTCATATAGATTTGACTCAATTCTCTGTAAATTTTAGAAATGAGTCTTTTATCAGAGACATAGGTTGTAAAAATCCTTTCCCAATTTCCCACCTCCCTCTTGATCTTGGTTACATTGGCTTTGTTTGTACAGAAGCTTTTCAATTTAATGTAATCAAAATTATCCATTTTGCATTTTATAATGCTCTATAATTCTTGTTTGGTCCTAAAATCTTCCCCTATCCACAGATCTGTCAGGTAAACTATTCCTTGCTTTCCCAAATTGCTTACAGTATCATCCTTTACACCTAGATCATGCACCCATTTAGACTTGATTTTGGTATATGGTGTTAGATAGTGATCTATGCCCAGTTTCTGCCATCCTGTATTCCAGTTTCCCCAGCAGTTTTTGTCAAATAGTGCATTCTTATCCCCAAAACTGGGGTCTTTGGATTTATCGAAAAATAGATTGCTATATTCATTAACTGCTGGGTCTCCTGCACCTAAACTATTCCATTGATCCACTACTCTACACCTCTGCCAGTACCAAGCAGTTTTTTTTTAAACAAATACTTTATTAACTTCTGTTTTACATCATTCATTTCCGCCAGATTTTGAGTTACAATCATTTTCCCCCCATTATTCCCCTACCCAACCTCCCAGAATAGCAGTCCCACAAGATATCGCTTCCTCCAATCTGCTCTCTCCCATACCTTCTCCCATACCCCCATCGACTTTTCCATTAGAGGAAGATGAATCTTTGTGTCCCAATGCCTGCACATCTTATCTCCCAATTATAGGCAAAAGAGTATTAATAATAGTATTTATATATATGTTTGAAACATTTAATGTTACGACCTTGAATTTCAGATCCATTTCCTTCCTCCCTTGTCACCCATTCCTTCTTGGGATTTAAGTAATTCAGTATATGTTGTGCATGTCTAGCTATGCAAAACATTGTCATAGTAGATATATTGTACAAGGCTGCTTATAATTCCCTCCCACTGATCCCACCCCCCACCCGGTCCATTCCCTACATGATCCTGTCCCTCTTCTATAGTGGGTACTTCCAACCTCCCCTCACCCCAAGGATGCCCTCCCATCCATCATCCCTCCTCTCATCCCCCTTCCCCCTATCCTGCTGCAGGTTGAGATATCCCATTTAGTATGTATGTCATTTTCTCCCTGAACCAAATTCAATGTGAATGTGGTTTTGCCTTTTTAGCCTTCCTTATTCTCCCCCTCCTTTGCACCCACTTCCCCTACATGAGATAGTTTACCCTACCATGTCTCTCCCCATCTCCTCTTGCCACTTTCCTCTCTCACCTCATAATTTCATCCCTTGAGTACTCTCCCTTCCCAACAAAATCAACCTATGCCCACTATCCATATATAACTGTAACCATATACACACACATTCACATATGTATTCATATGACCACACCCCTTCTTCCATTATTTTCATAGTGAGAAAGATATCATCAGTCACAGTTATTGCTTTTCCATATAGGAATGTAAATAGTTCAACTTTGATAAGTTCCTTTTGATTTCTTTTCCCTGATTACCTCTCAGGCATCTCTTACTTCTTGCGTCTGGATGTCAAATTTTCTATTCAACTCTGGTTTTTTCCTCAAGAATGCTTGAAAGTCCTCTATTCCACTGAATGACCATATTTTCCCCTGAAACAAAATACTCAGTTTTGCTGGGTAGGTGACCCTTGGGTTCATTCCCAGTTCTTTTGCCCTCTGGAATATCATTTTCCATGCCCTTCGATCCCTCAGTGTAGAAGCTGCAAGGTCCTGGGCTATTCTGATTGTGTTTCCACAATATTGAAATTGTTTCTTCCTGGCTGCTTGTAGCATTTTCTCCTTGATCTGGGAGTTCTGGAGCCTGGCTATAATATTCCTAGGAGTTTTCTTTTTGGGATCTTTTTTCAGGAGGTGATCTGTGGATTCTTTCAACCTCTAAATCCCCCTCTGGGTCTAAAACATCAGGGCAATTTTCCTTGAGAATTTCTTTAAGGATGATTTCTAGGTTCTTCCCTTGATCATGGCTTTCAGGTAGTCCAATAATTTTTAAATTATCTCTCCTGGATCTATTCTCCAGGTCAGTGGTTTTTCCCATGAGATATTTCACATTGCCTTCTATTCTTTCATTTGTTTGGATCTGCTTAACAGCACCTTGATTTCTCATAAAGTCATTAGCTTCCATTTGCTCCAGTCTAACTCTGAAGGAATGAATCTCCTCAGTGAACTTTTGAGATTCTTTTTCCATCTGGCAAATTCGACTTTTTAAGGTATTCTTCTCCTCATTGCCCTTTTGGGCCTCCTTTGCCATTTGAGTTAGTCTATTTTTTAAGGTGTTGTTTTCCTCAGTCAGGCTGTTGACCCTCATTTCATACTCTTCCTGCATCCTTCTCATTTCTCTTTCTAATTTTTCCTCCACTTCTCTTATTTGATTTTTAAAGTCCTCTTTAAGGTCCTCTATGGCCTGCAACCCACTCATGTTTTCCCCTGGGGCTTTTGGAGCAGGACTTCTGACCTCACAGTCCTTTTCCCCGCTCTATGCCCCCAAAATAGGAGTCTAGGGTTGCATTTTTCTGTTTCCTTTGCCTTGGCATGTTGCCACTTAATTGCTTGACTTTTGGGCTTGTTGCCACACTATGGCTTT
This sequence comes from Gymnobelideus leadbeateri, assembly GCA_011680675.1. Classification (NCBI taxonomy): domain Eukaryota; kingdom Metazoa; phylum Chordata; class Mammalia; order Diprotodontia; family Petauridae; genus Gymnobelideus; species Gymnobelideus leadbeateri. The sequence goes on along the minus strand of WOXC01003670.1, from coordinate 142,459 downwards.
AAGGCCAGATAGAGGAATTTTCGTCCGGAACGTGTGGGGGGTAACTTCCATTTCTGGCAAGCTGTAAACCCACCCACAACTTCCACCCTAGATCACAATCCAGATCCAGGGAGGTTAAAGCAAGAGCGATTACCCCCCAAGACTGATCGCTGGATCTCCCCACGATTTGTAGGCTGGGAGCCGGAAATGCCTCTGAAAACTACACAATGGCGTGTCTCCTTGGCGGCTTCTAGCCCCCAGGGGAGGGAGCTGACGCATTCCCCAAATACAGGTCCCAAAGTCCACAGGACACTAACCTCTTACTTTGTCCTAGGCATGTCTATGTTGATAATTCTGGAATCTCCACAGTTCCTGGTGTTCTGGGGTTCCTCCAGCCGGCTGCTGGCCCTGCCGCCCTGGGGCTAAAACCTCGGCTCACATGGACCTGGGCTCGGCTCGGCTCCTGTGCTCTGCGCGCTGCCGGCTCCCAGACCACTGCGCTGGTCCTTCTTGCAGGGTGCTGGGCTGTCCTCAGCGGGAGGTTATCTTCTCTGTGTCGTTCTGTGGGTGCTGGGGCTCCAGAAGATTTTCAGAGTCCTTTTTTACATAGTTTGCGGAGAATCTGGGGGCAGAGAGGCTTGGAAGAGCTGTTTCTACTCCGCCATCTTGGCTCCGCCCCACCAAGCAGTTTTGATGACTGCTGCTGTATAATACAGATTAAGATCTGGCATAGCTAGTCCACCTTCCCTAGCATTTCTTTTCATTAATTCCCTTGATATTCTAGACCATTTGTTTCTCCAAATAAATTTTATTATTATTTTGTCTAACTCTACAAAATAGTTTTTTGGTAAATTGATTGGAATGGCACTAAATATATAATTTAGTTTGGGTAAAATTGTCATTTTTATTATATTAGCTTGACCCAGCCACGAGCAATTGATATTTTTCCAACTATTTAGATCTGATTTTATTTGTGTGAGAAGTGTTTTGTAGTTGTGATCATATAGATTCTGGGTTTGTTTTGGCAAGTAGATTCCCAAATATTTTATAATGTCTACAGTGACTTTAAACGGGATTTCTCTTTCTATCTCTTGCTGTTGAGTTTTATTAGAGATGTACAGGAATGCTGAGGATTTATGTGGGTTTATTTTATATCCTGCAACTTTGCCAAATTTATTTATTGTCTCAAGTAATTTTTTTCTTGATTCTCTAGGTTTCTCTAAGTATATCATCATATCATCTGCAAAGAGTGACAGCTTGGTCACTTCTTTGCCTAATTTGATTCCTTTGATTTCTTTTTCTTCTCTAATTGCTACTGCTAACGTTTCTAGTACCAGATTGAATAAGATTGGTGATAGTGGACACCCTTGTTTCACTCCTGATCTTATTGGAAAGGCTTCTAGTTTATCCCCATTGCATATAATACTTGCTGATGGTTTTAGATAGATGCTAGCAACTATTTTAAGGAAGGCTCCATTTATTCCTATACTTTCTAGTGTTTTTAATAGGAATGGATGTTGTACTTTGTCAAAAGCCTTTATAATGCTCTCTAATTCTTGTTTGGTCCTAAAGTCTTCCCCTCTCCACAAATATGTCAGGTAAACTATTCCTTGCTTTCCCAGATTGCTTATAGTATCATCCTTTACTCCTAGATCATGCACCCATTTAGACTTGATTTTGGTATATGGTGTTAGATAATGATCTATGCCCACTTTCTGCCATACTGTATTCCAGTTTTCCCAGCAGTTTTTGTCAAATAATGCATTCTTATCCCCAAAACTGGGGTCTTTGGGTTTATCGAACAATAGATTACTATATTCATTAACTTTTGGGTCTCCTGTGCCCACTCTATTCCATTGATCCACTACTCTACTGCTCTGCCAGTACCAAGCAGTTTTGATGACTGCTGCTGTATAATACAGATTAAAATCTGGCATAGCTAATCTACCTTCCCTAGCATTACTATTCATTAATTCCCTTGATATCCTGGACTGTTTGTTTTTCCAAATACATTTTGTTATTATTTTGTCTAACTGTAAAAATAGTTTTTTGGTAAATTGATTGGTAGGGCACGAAATATATAGTTTAGTTTGGGTAAAATTGTCATTTTTTATATTAGCTCGACCCAGACACGAGCAATTGATATTTTTCCAATTAGTTAGATCTGATTTTATTTGTGTGAGAAGTGTTTTGTAGTTGTGATCATATAGATTCTGGAGAAAACTGAATGGGGATAAAAAGGAATTTACTTTCTTCTCAGCAATTCATGGTACATACTCAAAAATAGACCATGTACTAGGACATAAAAACCTCACAATTCAGTGCAGAAAGGCAGAAATATTAAATGCATCATTCTCAGATCATGATGCAATAAAAATTATATGCAATAAAGGGCCTTGGAAAGACAGACTAAAAACTAATTGGAAACTAAACTATTTAATCCTAAAGAATGGGTGGGTCAAACAATAAATTATAGAAACAATCCATAATTTCATTCAAGAGAATGATAATAATCAGACAACATACCAAAATTTGTGGGATGCATTAAAGGTAGTTCTTAGGGGAAGTTTTATACCCCTGAGTGCATACTTGGATAAAGCAGAGAGAAGGGATGCCAATGAATTGGACATGCAATTGAAAAAGCTAGAAAAAGAACAAATTGAAAATCGCCAATTTAGTACTAAATTAGAAATATTGAAAACCAAAGGAGAGATTAATAAAATTGAAATTAAGAAAACTATTGAATTAATAAATAAAACTAAGAGCTGGTTTTGTGAGAAAAAAAAAACCAATAAAATCGATAGACCGTTAGTCAATATGATAAAAAAAAAAGAAAGAAGAAAACCAAAGTATGAGTATCAAAAATGAAAAGGGTGAGTATACCTCCAATGAAGAGGAAATAAAAAAAGTAATGAGGAATTATTTTTTCCCAATTTTATGCACATAAATATGACAATCTTAGTGAAATGGATGAATATTTACAAAATCACAAGTTGCCCAGATTAACTGAAGAGGAAGTGAGTTGCCTAAATAACCCATCACAGAAAAAGAAATCAAACAAGCCATCAATGAACTCCCTAGTAAAAAATCTCCAGGGCCAGATGGGTTTACTAGTGAATTCTATAAAACATGTAAAGAACAATTAATTCCAATACTCTACAAACTATTTGGGTAAATTGGTGAAGCAGGAGTCCTACCAAATTCTTTCTATGACACAAATATGGTACTGATTCCTAAATCAGGAAGAGATAAAACAGAGAAAGGAAATTATAGACCAATTTCCCTCATGAATTTAGATACAAAACTTGTCAATAAAATATTAGCCAAAAGACTCCAATAACTTATCACAAAAATAATACATTTTGATCAGGTAGGATTTATTCCAGGAATGCAAGGATGGTTTAATATTAGTAAAACCATCAGTATAATTGAGCATGTCAACAATAAAACTAGCAGAAACCTCATGATTATTTCAATAGATGCAGAAAAGGCATTTGACAAAGTACAACATCAATTTCTATTAAAAACACTAGAAAGTATAGGAAGAAATGGAGCCTCCCTTAAAATAATAGGTAGCATCTATTTAAAACCATCAGCAAGTATTATATGCAATGGGTATAAACTAGAAGCATTTCCAACAAGATCAGGGGTGAAACAAGGGTGTCCACTATTACCCCTCTTATTCAAGCTGGTACTAGAAACGTTAGCATTAATAATTATAGAAGAAAAAGAAATCAAAGGAATCAAATTAGGCAAAGAAGAGACCAAGATATCACTCTTTGCAGATGATATGATGATATACTTAGAGAATCCTAGAGAATCAAGTAAAAAAAAAAAAACTACTTGAGACAATAAATAAATTTGGCAAAGTTGCAGGATATAAAATAAACTCACATAAATCCTCGGCATTCCTGTATATCTCTAATGAAACTCAACAGAAGAGATAGAAAGAGAAATCCCATTTAAAGTCACTGTAGACATTATAAAATATTTGGGAATCTACCTCCCAAAGATTTGTTTTCATTAGGGAGATTTTTTTCCCCCCAATTTGCTCACTGTAGATTTGACTTTATCTTCTCCCTCTCTAATTTGGCTTTTAAAATCTTTCTTGAGCTCCTCCAAGAATGCTTTTTGGGCTTTAGACCAGTTTATATTTTCTTCTGTAGGCTTACGTGTGGATACAGAGTTCATGGTATGTCCTGAAAGTGATTCTTCTCATTCACAATAACAGTATTCAATTATCTTTCCTCTTGCCTTTGCAAGTTGCTTCCAGCCCATTGTAATTGCCTATTTCCTGACCTTTAAGGTGTATTTCTGTTTCTAGGGTACAGATCTGATCCATGCTTTTCCAGCTGGGAGCTAGGTGCCTGGTTGTTGACTTTGTGTGCTGTAGTCTCTGGGTTTCTAGACTGAGGGCAAGGCCAGGACCCTCATTGTTTCCCCTGAGTTACCCTGAAGCTCACAGAGTAATCTGTGGGGGATGGGTGGTCTGGCCCTTCAGATTTCTGCCTCTATGCCCCTGGGCTACAGCTCAGGCCGGCTTAGCAACTGGCATCCAGCAGAGCTGCTGTCTGCAGATTCCTCTGGTGGTGCTAAGGACCACCTGGGTTTGGGTTTTTAGTGCTTGCTGCCTCCACCACCCTTGCCTTCTGGATCTCCTTCTGGTCAGCTGGGGCAGGATTTGTTGGGACCCCTCCAGCCCTTCACCTCAGATTCTTTACTGCCTCAATTCCACCTTTCTCGGTTACTCCTAAACCCAAGGTTATTTCCAGTATTGCAGGATTTTACTCTGGGTCAGCTTTTATCTCTGGGTTTTCTGGGTCAGGGAGGGAGAATCAGAGCAGTTAGGGTTTACTTTGACAAATCTTGGCTTCTGGAAATTCAGGTGGATAGTTTTTTAAACTTGCAGGCTGATAACCTCCGGAGAAGGTGCTATCCCTGCTGTGAGCTTTGTGTTTTCTTTTACCCAGCTTCCACTGATCCTCTAGTCCTGTAGTGAGAAGGTTGCAAATCGCCCTTGGAGTGGGTGAGTCTGCTGCCTGGGGTTCTTTGGTTGGGGCTCCATCTCACTCGATATAGTCTGCTCTCTGGTCTGGTGCATCCCCTTCGTGCTCCATGCTTTCCCTGCCCAGACCTATATGCTCACTTTCCTGGGCTGAATTCTGCTACAATGTGTCTCCCAATGGATTCTGTCACTGTAAAATCCATTCAGATTCACTTTTTAAAGTTTAGTAATGAAATTCATGGAGGAGCTTAGAAAAGTTACTGCTTCCTTTCTGTCATCTTGGCTCTACCCCCTGACCCATAGAGTTCTGTCCCCATTCCTCTTATCCCTCTACATTACTTCATTTGGTAATTTCATCAGCTACCATGTATTTAATTATCTATACACTGATGATTCTCAAATCAATATATACTGGCCTAAGCTCCATGCTGATCTTGCATTTGCAGCTGCCTTTCAGGAATCTTAAACTGGATATCCAGTAGATATCGTAAACTTAAAATGTCCAAAGACAAACTCATTATCTTTCCTGCTAAACTCTGTCCACCTGCTACCTTACCAATAACATCCTCCCAGTCCCTTAGGTTCATTACCTAGCTTCCTCACTTTCTCTCTATGCAATCTGTTGCCAAGGTCTGTTGATTACACCTTTAAACATCTCTCAAATATACTCACTTCTTTCCTTTGACAGTATCAGCATTCTAATGCAAACTCTCATCAGATCACACTTAGAGTATTGTAACAAGTAGATGGTGGATATATCTGCCTCAAAGTCCCTTCACATTCCAACCCATCCTTTATTTAGTTGCCAAAGTAATTTTTCCTAAAGTTCCTGTCCTATCATGTCACACACACACACACACACACACACACACACACACACACACACACACACACACACACACCATTCCACAAACTTCAGTAGTTCCCTATTGCCTATAGGACCAAATGCAAAACCCTCTGTTTGACATTCAAAGTCCATAATTATCCACTTCCCAATTTTCCAGTGTTCTTACACTTCACTTACCTCCATGCACCTTTTGATTCAGTGACACTGTTTTCCTGGCTGTTCCACAAATTAGATACTCAGTTTTTGGCTTTGTACTTTTTCTCTGTCTGGTCTCCTAGCCAGGAATATTCTCTTTCCTCATATTCACTTGCTGACTTTCTTGGCTTACTTTAAGTTCTAACTTTTTTAACCCCCCTTAATTAAAGTTACCTTCTTTTAATTGCTTTCTATTTATCTTTTAGAGAGCTTGTTCCTACACATTTGTTTTCTTGTTGTTTCTTCTTTTATATTCTGAGCTCCTAGAGGGCGGGGATTTTCTTTTTTCTCTTGGTATCTCCAGAACTGGCATAGCACAGAATAGGTGCTTAAAAATGTATACTGATCGGGGCGGCTAGGTGGTGCAGTGAGTAAAGCATCAGCCCTGGAGTCAGAAGGACCTGAGTTCGGATCCGACCTCAGACACTTAATGCACACACAAACAAAATCCTAGCCGTGTGACCTTGGGCAAGTTACTTAACCCCAACTGCCCTCCAAAAGGCAAAAAGAAAAAAAATGTATACTGATTGACTGAGGGATTGCCTTATTTGCAAACCCAGTCCTTTACTGTCTTCCATTTTCTTTTATTTCAACTGTGGAAGCTCTAGGAGAGCTAAAGTCTGGACTAATTCTGAAGTCACATTTATTCAGAATAACGAAATTTTTGAAGTACTAGGACAAATGACTCATAGATCATATGGTAGACTAAGATGTATTCAGAACATGAAGTTTCAGTATTTTAATCTTTGCTCTGTAATACAAAACAATGAAAAACTATGAAAGTAAACAAAAAAGTAATATCTCTCCTTTTGTGATTTTCCACCACCATTTTTGTATCTTTCTAAATATCTTGATATCTGTTCTAGTCAGTAACAATCTTATAATAACTTTCCCATTCACTATTCTGTTCTCCATGTGATGGGTACAGACCCAAGTCAAGAAATTTCCCCTTTGTACCAAAAGAATTTGATTCCCATTTGTCCACAGGCTCAGGGAAACCCCCACCTTGAATTCTCCCTGAATTTTTCTAATTAATCTGGCTTTTTCATGCCCAAATCTTTTACCCTTCACCTAGCCTAACTCTCTATTGTCTGTTACTTTAGGATTGCATCAGGCTGCTTCCCACCCTTGATCCCATCAAAATTCAATTCCCTGGAATCTGACCTCTAGTTACCCCAGTCTCATACAGATCCTCCTTAGACTACTCCTCCATACCCTTTCTAAAGCCCTCCTCTAGTCACCTCAAAATACCTAAACACCCTTAGTCCTTCTGTATATAAAATCCATCTTGTCTCCATGAAGGGACTTAGACTCAATCTAGCTCAAATTTAACCTAGCTCAGATTCATTCTGGCCTGCTTGTCAATGCAAGAATTGCAAATAATTCAGATTCCTAAAGAGTCTATCCAATGTGGAGGATCTTTAATAAACTTGCTTTTCTTTGGCTAAAGGAAGGTTTGGGTCAAATTCATTCAGGCAGGACCTGGTGTGTTGAAATTTTGGAGTCCTGAGCACTACACTCCAACATTTTAAATCCCAACACATTTTCTCTATCATTGTCCTTTGGCATTTAAAGTAATTCACTTGACTCCAAATTACTTTTCTAGCCTTATTAGTCTTTATTCACTACGCTTTATGCACCTCAGTTGTGAGAGTTTGTGAATTACTTCACCTAAATTGTCTTTTCTATTCTTTATATATGTATGTTACTATATCCTTAATTCCAGGCTTTTGCATTCATTGTCTCCCATGACTGGAATAAACTCCCTCCTTATATCTATCTCTTAGAATCTTTAGCTTCCTTTAAGGTAAGCTTCAAGCTCACTCTTGCAAGTCTTTTTCAGATCACCCTCAGCTCTTAGTGCTTTCCTTTCAAAATTATTGTGTATCCATTTTGTATATATATTTATCTTATCTCTCGTGATAGAATGTAAGGTCCTCAAGAGTGGTGATTCTTTATTTTTGTCTTTGAATCTCCTGTGCCTGTCTATCTTTTATAGTTATAAATAAGTGCTTGCTGATGGGTCCCTTGATTATAACTTTCCATCAGCCCTTTAAAGACAGTGTTGGATTGAACCCAGAAGTTGGTCCCTGAGGCCCCATGTACTAGGTTTTCTCCTAGTAGTTACTATTGCCATCAAGTCTACCTTTGTCACATTCACCTTTCCTAATTACCACTCCACCCTTGATCACTTTGCATCTGTTCACACCAATGCATGAGATGGTCCCCATGTAAACTGCATCTTTATGACTTCGTGACTTCTCCAGACCAAATAGGACTGATGATTTTTCCCTGCCTCAGTCACTTTAGTCCTTCATCTCACAATTGTTGCTGATATGATTTAGAAATCAGGTATTTTAAATATGTATCTATTTCCTACTGAAGTCTAGCCTTTATTGGGAAATGGGCAAAGAGAACTGGCTGTCCTCTTGCTGCAGGAGCATCAACCCAGATAGAGTAGCCTCTACCAGAAACTCATAATGCTCTCCACAGGGAGATGACAGTTTCTATTCTTCCCTCCCTATCTCCCTTTTCTTTCCTCCCCTTTCTCTTTCTTTTGTTTCTCTCTATGCCTCTACCCCTTTCTCCTGCCCCCCTTGTCTTTCTGTCTCTCTCACAGGCATGCATAGACACACAGACACAGACAGATAGACAGATGCACACACACCTGTGGTAAGGAAGAGAATTATTACAGTGAGCCACAATGCCAGGAGATGAATGAACTTTGTACATACATGCACATTTTAAAGCTGTCTTTGGTCTGATTTACGATTTAAAAATCCGGGGGGTGGCTAGGTGGTGCAGTGACTAGAGCACCAGCCCTGGCGTCAGGAGGACCTGATTTTAAATCCAGCCTTAGACACTAAACAAACACACATAAAAACCTAGCTGTGTGACCTTGGGCAAGTCACTTAACCCCAATTGCCCTCCAAAAAGCAAAATAAAATTTAAAAAAGACTAAAAATATCCAGCACAATTACGGACTTTATGAAGTTGTTAATGTATTAAATAAACATAATTTTTGTATTGTATTTTGTATTGCAAAATCTCTGAAATCTGCTTTTTCAGTCTCCTTTAAAATTAAAAAATGTATTTTATTTTAATTTAATTTATAAAAGCAAATTTCTGAAATTTTCAAGAAGCAAAATGAAAGATAAAAATGATATGCGGCATACTACAAAAATTACAATAGGGACTTAATATATTTACTGATCTTTTAATGTATTGAGATAGGTACCTACAATTCATTTGTAAAAATTATATACCTAAAATAGATCCATAAGAGATAATTTAGAAGTTATTAAACTACAATATGATTAAAAAAAAGAGCCTGGGCATCATCTTTTAAGAAATTATCAGAGAAAAATGCCCTAATATTCTAAAACCAGAGGGTAAAATAGAAATTAAAAGAATCCAGTAATCACCTCCTAAAAGGGATCCCAAAATGAAAACTCACGGTAATGTTATAGCCAAATTCCAGAGTGCCAGGTCAAGGAGAAAAATATTGAAAGCTAGCTAGAAAGAAACAATTTAAATATCATAGAACCACAGTAAGTATAATGCAAGATTTAGCAGACTCAACATTAAAAGATCAGAGGACTTAGAATGTAATATTTTGGACGTCAAAGGAGCTAATATTATAACCAAGAATCACATACCCAGTAAAACTGAATATAATCATTCAGGGGGGGAAATGGATATTCAGTAAAATAGAGACCTTTCAAGCTTTCCTGATAAGAAGGCCAGAGCAGAATAGAAAATTTAACTTTCAAACACAAGATTCAAGAGAAGCATAAAAAAGTAAAGAGGAAAGGGAAATTATAAGAAACTTCATAAGATTCAACTGCTTACTTTCCTATAGGAAAAGATGATACTTAGAACTCATAAGAACTTTCTCTTCATTATTGCAGCTAGAAAGATTATGTATAGACAGAGGACAAAAGCATGAGTTGATATGATGATATCTTTGAAAATAAAATTAAGAAGTGAGAAAGAAGAATGCATTGGGAGAAAGGGAAAAGTAGAGATAGAGTTGAGGAAATTACATGACACGAAAGAGGCAATAAAGAGCTTTTACAGTGGAGGGAATGATGGGGGAAGGGTAAAGGGTAGCTCATTAACCTTACTCTTCTTAGAATTGGCTCAAAGAGGGAACAACATACACATTCAATTGATTATAGGAAATTGATTATAGGAAATTGATTATAGGATTGCTCTATAGGAAAGTAGGAAGGGAAGAGGATAAAAGAAGGGAGATCAAATTAGGGAAGGTGGTGGGCAGAAGTGAAACACTTCTGAAGAGGGACAGAGTGAAATCAGAGAAAAAAGAATACAATAAATGGGGGAAGGGTAGAATAAGATAGAAGATGATAGAGTTAGCAATCATAACTGAGAAAAAATTTTGAAGCTCGTTTTTCTCATAAAGGCCTCATTTCTTAAATACATAGAGAAATGAATCAAATTTATAAAAATAGGAGCCATTCCCCAATTTATAGAAGATTAAAAGATATGAAGAGTCAGTTTTCAGATGAAGTAATAAAATCTATCTATAGCCATATGGGAAAAAATTCTCTAAAGCACTAGTGATTAGAATAATTCTGAAGTAATACCTCACACCTATTATATTGGCTAATAGGACAGAAAAGGAAAATGACAAGTGTTGGAAGGAATGTGGGAAATTGAAACACTAATGAGCTATTGGTTGAGTGGTGAACTGATTCAACCATTATAGAGCAATTTGGAATTATTAAAGGGCTATAAAATCATGCATATGGTCTATATCCCAGGACAGATAAAAAATAAATGTGAAAAGGATCTCTCTCTCTCTCTCTCTCTCTCTCTCTCTCTCTCTCTCTCTCTCTCTCTCTCCCCCCTTTCCCTCCCTAGCTCCTCCCTCTCTCTGTCTCTCTCTCTGTCTTTTTGTCTGTCTGTCTGTCTCTCTCTCTCTGTCTCTCTCTCTGTCTCTCTCTTTGTCTCTCTCTGTATCTCTCTCTCTCTCTCTCTCTCTCTCTATATATATATATATATATATATGTGTGTGTGTGTGTGTGTGTGTGTGTGTGTATACACACACATACATATATTTATAGCAGTTCTTTTCTGATAGGCAAGAATTGCAAATTGAAAGATGGGTGAACAAGTTGCAACATATAATTGTGAAAGAATACCATTGTGCTATAATAAATGATGAGCAAGATGCTCTCAGGAAAAACCTGACAGACTTACATGAACTGCTGCAAAGTGAAATGAGTAGGACCAGAGGAATATTGAATACAATCTTTTAGATTGTAACAGTTTAGGTCTCAGCTTTAATCAGACTTTATGTTCTTGAACATTAATCTGGTTCATTGTTTTCTCTGCTGCCTTAGCACAGGGTCAGTTTGCAACAGGCTGGTTCTCTCCCTTCTGCTTGTAATTGCTTTATAACTGAGAAGGAGACAAAAAGTTTTGCTAGCAGAAGGAAGTTTACTCTTCTTTACCTTATCTAATAAAGGATGCAAGGTTCCCTTTATTCTAGTTGGAATGACAATCCTAATAATCCTAAAAAGCACACATTTCTTCCCCTTCTGTGATCAGAAAACACATCTGTTCTTTCCATATGGTATAAATGTCATTAAACAAATTTTGATAGAAAGATATCCATCGACTTTGGTTATATGTCACACTATGAGTGAACAAACTATAATTATTTTTTTCCGTGTCACTCTTTTCACTAAATAGTCAATATGCTGCAGGATGCTGTCATAATTTTTGGCACCCCAAATGGGATTAGACTTGGTATCACGTGATTTGAGTTAGGGTAAATTTACCTTGGGAGGCTTCCAGGTGGAGAAATCAACTAGCCAGTAAAGTTGCCATCTCATTGTTTTGCTCTATTCTGCTTTTAGAGTACAATAGGTTCCATTTCATCTATTTTATTCCAAGTCTCAGAAACCCTTTTATAGCCTTAGGTAGAGAATACTAGGGTTTCATAAATATATTCCTTTTTTAAAAATGTATTTGTTTTTATTTCTAATGTATGAAATAAAACAAATGTTTCCACAAAATAGCATAATAAAAGATTGCACATGAAATGGCAAACCTATTACTACAAATTGGCATTTCTTTAAAATATATAATAAAGTTATTTTGTAAATTTTATTTTTCCCTTTTTTTCCTCCCCTCCCAGCATAGAAATAGCTACCATTAGAAACAAATATGTATGTATGTAAAATAATTCTGTATATAATTCTATTTATCAGTTTTTCTCTGAATGCAAATAGCATCTTTCTTCATATGTTCTTTATAGTTAATTTGGGTATTTATAATAGTCAAAATGATTTAGTCTCTAAAAGTTGTTCTTAAAACAATATTGCCAGTGCTGAATACAATATTCTTTTGGTTATGCTCATTTTACTCTTCATTATTTGGTTCAGGTCTATCCATGCTTTCCTACAATCACTAAACTCATCATTTCTCATAGCATAGAAGTGTTCCATAACAATCACATACCACAACGTGTGCAGCCATTCCCCAACTGATGGGGCATCCATGCAATTTCCAGTTCTTTGCTAGCACAAAGAGAGTTGCTATAAATATTTTAGAACATATATTCTTTTCTTTTTCCCCTAATCATCTTTTGAAACATACCTATTAGTGTTTTGGGTGAGTCAAAGACATAATTACAGATTGCTCTCCAAAATGGTTGGATTATGTCATATCACCAACAATGAATTGGGACACTAGTCCCAATTTTTCCACATCCCCTCTAACATTTGTTGCTTTCCCCTTCAATTATTTTAGCCAATCTGATAGGTATAAAATGATATCTCAAGGCTATTTTGATTTACATTTAATTAATAAAATCCAATCAATAATGACTTAGAGCATCATTTCATATGACTACACATTATTTACCTCATTATTAAGAAAATTTCAAAATTAAGTCAATGTGTCTTCTCTGTGTATCCCCATGTGCTTTTCTGTCTGGCCTGCAAAACCCTTCTGTCCAGAAGTTGTGGGGAAACATGAGGATTTCAGTTCATGTGTGTGTGTGTGTGTGTGTCCTCAAAAGGGTTAATAGTTTTTGTGCTATTGAAACACAGTTTCAGCCTTTTCTCATCATTTGTTCTTTGTTGCTGAGAAAGATTCACATTAATAGATTGTGCCCCCTGGAGTATAGCCAATGTGATAAGGGGAAGGCGCTTGGTGTTCACGTTAGAGTATAAAAGGACCTTGCTTTCTGGAATCAATTTGTACTTCCTTAGCTAGTGCCATTAGAGCTAGCAGGGGCAGTACTCTTTCTCACGAGAAAGCAATAAATTCATTTGTGCTTTCAAGTATCTATGTCTTTGTATTGATTTCTTTTTTAATAAGTGGTCTCTGTCCCACACAATAGTTTTCATGAATTGTCATATACGAAACACTAATTGTTTGGTCAATTCTCTCATTATAAGATTTGTTCTGATCTGATCTAGTAATGAATTGAAAAAAAAATCTTTCCTTGGAAAAAAGGAAAGAAAAAAGTGGGAAAAAATAAACACCTTCATCCTGATTATACTGGCAGGGCATAGAGAGAATTAATAACAGACCCTGGAAAGATTTTTCACTACTTGCCTCAAATACCCTTCTTTGGGCAGTATTCTTTTGCCTTATAACCCTTTTCTTAGGTGGCAGGAAAATCTCCCTAAAATCAATGCACTGGATGTGTAAAGGCAACTAATGGAGGTGGTAACTAACTGAAGAAATGAAGGTAGATCTCTTTTTTTTCTTTCTTTTTTTTTGGTGGGGGGAAAGCAGGGCAGTTGGGATTAAGTGACTTGCCCAATGTCACATAGCTAATAAGTGTTAAGTGTCTGAGGCCAAATTTGAACTCAGGTCCTCCTGACTCCAGGGCCGGTGCCATCTAACTACCCCTGAAGGGAGATCTCTTTTTTATTTTTAATTTTTTTGAAGGGAGATCTCTTGAAGGGGATAGGAACTGATAATCCATAACTAAAAATCTGTGTGTCCTTGGGAAAAGACATAGTCTTTGACTCAGAGGTTGCACTATATCACAAAGAAATCAGAATCATTGGACAGGAGATTAATATTAACAGTGAAGAACAGACTTGAAAACTCCTATCACTGGTAAGATAACCCCAGGCTTACCCAATTACTACACCTCAGAATGTGATTTCCTTCACAGAGGGGGAAGAGGAGCAGAAGTTGGGTTGACTTATATTATTAAGATACTTTCCAAGTAATAAAAGAAGTTCAAACAGAAGCTTGATGAGTTATTTAAACAGTGACTCCTGAGGGCATAGTCTAATGGATCCAGTGCAGAGACTTTGCAGCATCATTTAATAGACTTAGGGGAAAATAGTAAACTAAATTGACTATAGATGCCTTACAGATACCACCCTTTGTCCTTTTTAAGGTGAAGTGAGATGAGGAGTTTCTAATGCCTGACCACATAAAGATGAAATCCCATTGCCACATGCTCACAGCTCATGAGTTTTCACAGATTCTTTTGAACATTAGAGCGATAATTGATATTATTTCTTTATTTCACAAAGAGAGAAAACAGTGCTAATTTTATTTCCAGAAAAGACAGGTTTCCACACATAATCTTTTTTGAGCAGAAAATGACAGATATTTTATAATGACCTATCAAGAATAAGAGTGATAAGTATAATTTTTGTATCAAACTTAAGTCATATTGAGATCACTGAGAATGGTTTTCATACTAAATATCTTAAAGTTAAAATTCTATTGGGTTCTGATAAATTAATTGGGAAGTTTATTATTCACAGAATGACTGATTTGTACCCTGAATGATAAATGATTTTGGTTGCCTTGGTAACTCTATGTGCAACTGGATTATTTCTGAATGTAAACAGTTTAGAATGCTTAAATTTATATGTAAATAGAATGTATTTTTTTTCATTAAAGATATTGAAGAAATGCATTTGACTGAATTAATGCTATTTGACAGAAAATGGATTTTGTGTTCATGTTTTAAATCTTTGCTATTGTTTTACATTGGTATTATGTTTATGATGCTAATTGAGATAACAATTTTAAAGCACTAGCACAATACCTGGTGCTGTATAAATATTCATTATTATGTTTGGGGAAATGATTATATAAGAAATTCTGTCAATTTTAATGTTTGTCAATATTCAAGCGGAAATGCCATGAGCTGCTCAAAGATGTTGCCATCTAGAAAACACTACCAGGACATGTGAATGACTGGGAAGGCTGAAATGATGGATATTTTATTTGTGATCAGGAATACTTTCTCATATAGAAAATCATAGGCTCTGTGAATGAAGTCAAATTTACGACATGATTAGCTATTCCTATCATAGTTAAGGCAGATTTGTATTGCTATATCTGATAGATCAGTCTTTGATGTTGAACTGAGGTGTAAGGAAATAGGGTTGAAATAGGGTTACAACCACTTCCTTCTTCCTTTCATAGCAATTTTTCATGACTGTGGCAGAACTAAAAATAGGAACTTTGTTTTACTTTTATTACAATCATTAAGCCTATATGAGCTACTGCAATGGAATGCAAGAAAAAAGGATCCTATTTTGGCTATGTGACCATTACTTGTTTCATATTTGTGTTCCTAACTTTGTGACTAGGACTAATCATCTCACAAGCTTGCTATTTCCTTGCTTATTGATTTAACACATATAAGTGAATGTATATAAAATTGTGTTCTTACAGTATTATATCATTTCTGAATGATATGAGGATAATGTATACTCAGAGCAGGTACATGACAAAGCTGTGTTGTGCCAATTTTAATTGAATTAGACTTTTCATACTGCTAGTTTTGAAACTCTCCTCAAACAGAAAACTGATATGGGCAGAAATACTATATTAATCATTTTATTTATCACTACAACTCTAGGATATATGGGCCTTGATAACTCAAAATCAAAGCTAAGATACAGGTTCCAGATGCAGGATAATGACTGCTCACAAAACCAAAACAAACTCCCTTCTTGAATTAAATTTTGAAACGAATGAATGTCAGTTTTAATTCAGTCCCAAAATCCTACCCATTTCTGGACTCAAGCTGAGATCAAGTTTCAAATATTTGCAAGGGCTTTCTTTGACATCAAGTTTTCAATGAAAAAGTGAATAGTTTATTGAACAGGGAACCAGGAGAATAATATTAATTTGAGTTCCAATTGCTTTTAAATAGGACCCCAGAAAGTTTTGTAAAAATCATTTTTGGTAAAATAAGAAATTTTAGGGCCTGTGTGAGCCCGCAATTACAGCCCCAGGGCCGCCCTACCGAGAAGCAGTTAGAGGGGCCTCAGAAGAGCAGATCACCAGAACTTGTGGCTGTTTGCCAAAGGCAAAGTAAAAGGTCATTGTGGACTTTGGAAACAGGGAGACTGAGAGTGCAGTCTTGCCCCCAGGGCAAGAAGGAGAAAAGCGGCAGAAGAGCTATAGCCATATAGCCACTGCTGTGTGGCTCCTTCAGAGCTCCTGGCCTGCAGATTGTAGGGGGACCAAGCAACACTTCTAAGGGGTAATCAATCTTGCTTTAACCTGCTTGGATCTGGAACACTGTCTTGGGTGGAGGTCCTTGGGTGTGTGACCAGGTGCCAGAGCCTGTGGAGGCTTCAGAAAGGGCAACCAACTAATACCCCCAGCAGCTGAGAAAACCACAGTGATTTGGGACAAAGTTCTCCTCTCTGGAAACAGAGTTCTACTGTGGCAAAAAGCTCAAAAGTCAGGAAGGAAAGCAGGCACAGCAGTCAAACTTTTTGGGGGACAAAAATTATGAAAGCATGGAATGGGAGGAAGACAATGAAGTCAGAACTCCTGCACCAAAAGCTTTCAAGAAAAATATTGACTAATTAATTAATGGATTAATTCAAATAACAAAAGAGGCAAAAAAAAAAAAAACAATGAGGAGAGGAATGCCTTAAAAAGCCAAATTTGCCAGATGGAAAAAGAATCTCAAAAGCCCACTGAAGAGAATCATTCCTTCAGAATTAGATTGGAGCAAATGGAAGCTAATGACTTTGTGAGAAATCAAGATACTATTAAACATATCCAGACAAATGGAAAAATAGAACACAATGTGAAATAGCTCATTGGAAAAACCACTGGCCTGGAAAATAGATCCAGGAGAGATAATTTAAAAATTACTGGACTACCTGAAAGCCATGATCAAAAAAAGAACCTAGAAATAATACTTCAAAAAATTCTCAAGGAAAATTGTCCTGATGTTTTAGAACCAAATTGCAAAATAGAAATTGAAAGAACTTACTGATCTACTCTTGAAAAAGATCTCAAAAAGAAAACTCCTAGGAATATTATAGCCATGTTTCAGAGTTCCCAGATCAAGGAGAAAATATTAGAAGTGTCCAAGAAGAAACAATTTTAATATTGTGAAAACACATACAGGATAACATTGGACTTGGCAGCTTCTATACTGATGAATATGATATTCCGGAGGTCAAAGGAGCTGGAATTAAAACCAAGAATCACGTACTCAGAAAAACTGAGTATCATGTTTCAGGGGAAAATGTGGTTATTCAATGAAATAGAGGACTTCCAAGCATTCTTGATGAAAAAAAAAAACACAGTTGAATAGAAAACTTGACATTCACATAGAAGAAGCAATAGAAGCATGAGAAAGTAAAGAGGGAAAAGAAATCATAAGGACTTACAAAGTTGAACTGTTTACATTCCTACATGGAAAAATAATAATTGTAACTTATGAAACTTTTCTCAGTATGAGGATAGTTGAAGAGAATATAAATGTATATATAGGTATACATGCATATATATATATATATATATATATATATATATATATTTGAGGGTATGTGTGTATATGAATACATATGTGAGTTTGTGTATATATGTGTACTGGTATACGTAGACAGAGGGTATAGGATCAAATGAATAGGAAGGAATGATATTTAAAAATAAAAGTAAGAGGTGAGAGAGGAATAAATGAGAGGGAGAGACAGAATAGGTTAAATTATCTCATATAAAGGAGGCAAGGGAATGCTGTTACAATTGAGGGGAAGAACAGGGAGGTAAAACCTTACTCTGATTGAATTTGGCTTGAGGAGGGAATAACATATACAGTAAATTGGGTATCTTACCCTACAGGAAAGTAGGGGGGAAGGTCATAAGGGGAGGGTGATAGAAGGGAGGGCAGATTGGGTGGAGGGTAGTTAGAGACACACACTTTTGGAAAGGGAAAGGGTCAAAGTAGAAAATAGAACAAGTGGGTGGCAGGATATGATGGAGTAAAAAATAGTAACAATATATCCACTATGGAAATGTTTTGCCTAAATAAGCATGTACAACCTATGTGGAATTGCTTATCTTTCCAGTAAGGGTCGATGAGGAGGGAGGAAGGTAAAGAATCTGGAATTCAAAGTTTTAAAATAAAATGTTTAAAAATATTATTATTATTAATATTATTTACATGCAACTGCTAAATAAGATATAAGACACTGGAGTATGGAGATCATCTTGTCCTATTGATCAACCGAAATAGAGATGTTGAGAGGAGGAGCTTATTTGACACAAAAGTTGAGTTTTTCCTCAGTAATGTTGAATTTAGGTTTGTCTATTTTGATATCTACTTAAGTTGAGGGAACAGATGTTCAGGAAAAATATATAACTTTTCCAAGATCATGTTACTTTTACATGCCAGAATAAGGATAGGTCATCTGATTCCAGAACAAGTTTTTTTTTTTCCATCATAATACAACTACTCATAATATTGCCTTTAATGACATTATAAGACTATCTAATGGACAACATATATGGTGTATCATTATTGAGTAAATATCAAAATAGAAAAACTATTTGATATCTATTGAGTTTGATATATTTTTGAGAGATTAAAATCCATGGTCCTATGGTGCTCCCTATCTAGAAAGTGGAAAGTCCCTCAATCATTAGTCATCTAGCACACACAATGCTATCATCATCTACAACAAATATCTGTAAATGTCAAATTCTCATTCAAGGACTTTGACTCTCTAGTTAGTCAGATACTTAACATAAACATGAAAATAAATTCACTTGCTAAGTCTTTAAGCAATATATTAATAATTTATATTTCCATGATTCTTTAGCACTTTATAATTTACAAATCACCTTTTAATGCATCAACTCATTTATTTCTCAAAAACTAACAAAAAAATCAAATAAGTAGTACAAATATTATTAGCCCCTTCTACCCCCCAGTTTTTTTGTTTTGTTTTGTTTTTTGCTTTAAGCTGAGGGAACAGATGTTCAGGGAATATATATAATTTCTCCAAGGTCATGTTACTTTTACATACCAGAGTAAGGATAGGTCATCTGATTCCAGAACAAGTTTTTTCTCCACCATACACAACCACTCATAATATTGCATTTAATGACATTATAAGACTATCTAATGCACAACATATATGGTATATCAGTATTGAGTAAATATCAAAATAAATAATATAAAAAGAAGACCTCCCCAATGCATAGGGTAGAAACCATATACCATACAGAGGAATTATGGGGAAACATGGACAACAAATACAAAATAAATGAAGGTCTCATAATGATGAGAACTAAGATATATTAAAATAAAATTAAAACATTAGCTATATATGAATAAGTTGGAATAGATAAATGCATTTATCAAAAGCTCTATGGAATCCATGACAGGATATTTTGCATTTAGATTTACAAATAGGATGAGTTTTGCAAATAAGAAAATGAAGGCTCTAAAATTATACAATAAGATTATTTTAAAACAATGTTTACAAATATGTCAACTCTCCATTCTCATTAAATTGTATTACATAATTATTCAGCCAAATATTTTGTATAACAAACATAACTTAAAATCTGTTCCAAAAGACTTTCAAAGTCAAACCTTTGGAGATTTTGCTGAGTTATCCTCCTTGGGTGAAGCATTTGATTTTTAATTTGGTTATGGACTTAAGAAGTAAGAAAGGAAATACTGAATTTCTGTTTGATGATTAAGAAATTTATCAGTCAAAGAAATCACCCATGACTATCATGGCCAGAATTAATTTGGTTTGGTAATCTTATGAGACTCTATTTTCATTTTCTGTTTTAAGGTAAACATAATAGCTCACATTATCTTACCTATATGTTGTCCATACATGTGATAAAAGAAGCTGAAACAATATGCAGTATTCGTGGCTCCATAAGGATTTTTGGGGGCTATGCTGAAAACAGGACTGAGTAACCTGGCCTTTTCTCCTTCTAATCTTGGACGAGAGGTCTCAATATACATATAATAACCTAGAAAATTAAAAACAAGTTTAAATTATTTGAATAGTGTCATTTCAGCTTCCAGGAGTCAGTAAGACTCCTCTTCCTGAGTTCAAATCTGGCTTCAGACACTTATCAGCAGTGTGACCCTGGGCAGTCACCTAACCCTCTTTGCCTCACTTTCCTTATCTGGAAAATGATTCAGAAGAGGAAATGGCAAATCATTGTAATATCTTTGCCAGGTGCAGTCATGAGGAGTTGGACACAAATGAAAAATGACTATATAAAACTTTCAACATCAGGATTAAACTTTAAAATAGAGTTTAAATTATTAAATGACATTTACGTTGTTCATATCAAGTGAATAATGGAGTAATGTCTCTTTTTAAATTTTAAAAATATGTACTTGTGTATATGCATGTCAGTACTGACATGTAGTCACAATTTGAAACATGAAGCCAATAAGTAAATATGTCAGCTAAACCAAAAATGAAAAATAAGACTGCACTGCCCACACAATTAAAATGGAATTCTTTAGAGAGTATTGATTTGTTATGACTTCCCAAAAAATGAACACAAATTCAAAAATTACACAATGGAAACCAGAGCCATTTGGTTAAACAATTCAGGCTTAATAAATTACGTTTATTTGAAAAATGCAGATATGGAGGCAAGAGCCTTTAGGTTTTAGATAAAGTTCGCTTTTTCCTATTTTGCTTTACAAATCATCCTATGGGATAAGAAACATCCAGAATGTTTGAAAATATCTTAAAGTTTAGTATCACATAAAGAATAATGCAATAGTTACATCTTCATAATTTCTAAATAGTAAAAAAAAATCTTCCATTATAAAGTTCTACTCTGATTCTATAGCCATATATTGTCTGATGTCTTACAACAACTAAGTAAGTAAATAATACTACTAGAAAGTTGACTGCTAGATGGTAAAATTGTTGTCCATAATGGCTTCTGAAATCTTCTCTCTTAATGCTTGGAGAGGTTGTGATATCTGTGTGTGTGTGTGTGTGTGTGTGTCTGTGTGTGTGTGTGTGTGTCTGTGCCTGTGTCTGTCTGTCTGCCTTTCTATCTGTGAAAATAGTCTCTAAGGATGAAACCAAAATCTCTTGAAATGTTGAAAATGCAAAAAGTATAAAATTATTGCTTAATCTATCACTAATTTGGTATTAATATTGTTTTTTAAGGACCTACAGGTAGAAGAGTAGAACTTTGAAGACTTTCATTCACATGGATCTCCTACCTTCTTTGGATCCAGTGCGATCTGCATTAGGCCCAGTATTTGGGGTATACTTTGTATTTCTGGTTGCAGTGCTTTGTTTTGTCCAGTCAAAATTATCTGTATCATCTTGAGTGAACAAACATATGTTACCATCTTCAAATCCACAGTGAAACTCACCTGTAAGCAAATTAAAGGAATGACATCAGAATTTGCAATTCTATAATAATAAAGTTTTTAAACAACTGTACAATAATAATACTTGATGACACCATGGTCAAAGGGGTAATATTACTATCTTCAATTCAATAATAAAGATTTGAATTTTTGAGATGGATATTATGGGTTTTTAAAATTTTTTGTCTGTCTTAGAATTGTAACTTTTTTTTGAAGGGTGAAAGGTAGGGCAATTGGGGTAAAGTGACTTGCCCAAGGTCACACAGATAGTTTTTTGTCTTAAGTGTCTGAGGCTGTATTTGAACTCAGGTCCTCCTGACTCCAGGGCCAGTGCTATATTCACTGCACCACCTATCCTCCCCTGAATTATAACTTTTAGACAGAAGTGATAGTCACCCTCTGCCCACAAGCACAGAGCATGCTCAGAGATGCTTTTTCTGGTGCCAGGGGCCATTTGAGCTCCTTGGAACATGCTTCTGGCCACATGGGTGCCCAGGTCTGATAGAACTTTGTATGTTGTGGCAAAACTCAAATGATTTTGGGGCGATACCCAGTACCCTACACAGCCCCGGGGCTTTCAGTTAAAAAGAAAAGATAACTTCCATCTCAGTCCTCTTGGCTGTCACATTTCCACCTACTCACTTGGAACATAGCCTCAACTAAATGACCTTTCAACTAGGAAAAACAACAATGACTCTGGAAAGCTACTTTTTCCTCTATATCTAACAAACCTAGGTATAGCTTTGACATTAACGCAGGAGAAATATTCTGGTACAGGAGACCTAGGTTCAAATTCCAACTTGGTCACTTACTATGGTCAAGTAGCTTCATTTCTCTTGGACTTTATTTTCTTATTTTTAAGAAGTGATTAAACTATTTATACTATCACCCTCATAGGGTCATTGTAAAGAAAATATTTTATAAACTATTTACTATAAGCTATTAACAATAACTCTTTGATTTTAGGCAAAACATTTGAAAGCTTGAACCTCAGGTGTTTTATTTTTTTTTTTTAAATTTGTGACATGGACACCATAATGTCTATTCTTTCAGTTTCACAAAAGCATTATGAGACTGAGTCAAATATGTTATAGATAACTTAATTATTCTAAGATATTTCCTAATTTATTTACAATATATTTTGATTCTGCCTAACTTCTTACTTTGTTGACATTACTACCTAAGATATAGTGACTTCCTAGACTATTACCTGTGTTGCCATCCTTGGCTACCAACTCTCTTATACGTGTTGTCACCTCCATTAGAAGGTAAACTACATAAAGCCAAGGACAATTTTGCTTGTGAATTGATATGCTCAGTCTATAGTAAATGTTTGACATATAATAAGTGCTTGTTAAATGCTTTAATTAATCTTCAATTACTTTATTTTATTTTTCATGGACCAGTCAGAGTATGTAGAAGGTTCCTTGATAAATTGTTTTAAAATTCTTAATTATCTTCTCTGCTTTTATTTATTATTGTTCAGTCATTTTTCACTTGTGTCTGACTCTTCATGACCTCATTTGTGATTTGCTTGGCAAAGCTACTGTAGTGATTCCCATTTCCTTCTTCAGTTAATTTTACAGGTGAGGAACTGAGGCAAACAGGGTTAAGTGACTTGCCCAGTAAGTATCTGAGGTCAAATTGAAACTCATGAAGATGAATCTTCTTGATTCCAAGCCCAGTAATAGTTTAGAAAACTTACAACAAAGCAAAATGAATCTCTTAAAATTATTTACTGTTACAAAATTTCTACATTTCTCTAAACTCCATTAGCATAAAAATGTAGAACAGAAGAACTTCAAGATCCTTGAAAGCAATGTGCTGTGTATATTGATTGCATCATTATCATCATTTCAATTTAATGCATAAATGCATTTATATATAATTAAACATTATTTACTATAAACCATTCATATAGAGAACATATATGCTTTTACTGTTTTTACCTGACAATTATAGAATTTCATATTTTTCAAAATCTATAATTTGTATAATTTCTGTCCTTGAGATTTATAATTCTTTAAACCTATAGGATATTTCATGTTAGTTACTTAAATAAATGACCTTTTAGAAATTACATGTACATAAAAACAAATGGGGTACCCAATTTAAAAATATTTGCAAGACCAATTCATTGAAAGTACTTTTTAAAATTGAGAGATTTAATTTGCATCTACCTAGGCAGAGAAGGGTGAAAATAGAGATAATCACAGAGGTAATTTAAGCCTAGGCTCCACATCTATCTCAATTTTAAAATTATTTCAGGAAAAAAGTGATGATAAATTTCCTCTCTTACTTATTGACAATAAATTCAGTCCTAAAAATTATTGGTTGAAAAGGATATAACTTTTTCATGCCTCAGAACATTGTAGAGTTTTCTAGTGAGATAAACAATCAGGCAAATGTTTGGCCTAAATGGTCACATAAGAGAGATCAAGTGGATAAAAAAAGTTATTTGTCAGATCATGATACTCAATTAATGTATAATCCATAGAATTTACTTATTATTCCTTGGAACTTACTACATATATCTAGAACAAATAATGTACATGGATAATTAGCAGTAGCAAGAATAAAATGTAGGAAGAAAGGAGGGTGGATAGTCTTTAGAAACTTGTTCACTTGGGGGCGGAGCCAAGATGGCAGAGAAGAAACAGTGCGTCCGAGGCACTCTCGCCGCAGATTACGTCCAAACTATGTAAAAGCAGACTCTGAACAACTTCTGGAGCCCCAGCACCCATAGAACGACACAGAGAAGCTAACCTCCCACTGAGGACAGCCCAGCAACACTGCATGGAGGACCAGCACAGCGCTCTGGGAACTGTCATCACAGCACACGGAGAGCCGAGCTCAGGTACAACTGAGCCGTTGTTTTAGCCCCAGGGCAACCAGGCCAGCAGCTGGCTGGAGGGACCCCAGAACACCAGCTGCTTTGGCGATTCCAGCAATATCAACACAGACATGCCTAAGACAAAGTGAGAGGTTAGTGCCCTATGGACTTTGGGACCAGTATTTGGGGAATGCCTCGGCTTCCTCCCCTGGGGGCTAGAAGCCACTGAGGAGAAACGCCATTTTGTAGTTTTCAGTGGCAGCTCCAGTGCCTGGCCTGTAAACTGTAGGGAGATCCACCTATCAGTCTTGGGGGTAATCGCTCTTGCTTTAACCTCCCTGGACATGGATTGTGGTCTGGGGCAGGGGGGGGAGTCGTGGGGTGGATATCCAGCTTGCCAGAAATGGAAGTTGCCCCCGCAAAAGTTCGGGATGAAAGCTCCCCTGTCTGGTGGCAGAGTCATACTGTGGCAACAAGCCCAAAAGTCAAGCAATTAAGTGGCAACATGCCAAGGCAAAGGAAACAAATTAAACAGAAAAATGCAACATTAGACTCCTATTTTGGGGGCAAAGAGGATCGAAGCATAGAATGGGAGGACTGTGAGGTCAGAAGTCCTGCTTCAAACTCCCCAAAGGAAAATATGAGCAGGTTGTAGGGCATAGAGGACCTTAAGAAGGACTTTAAAAATCAAATAAGAGAAGTGGAGGAAAAATTGGAAAGAGAAATGAGGGGGATGCAGGAAAAGTATGAAATGAGGGTCAACAGCCTGACTGAGGAAAACAACACCTTAAAAAATAGACTAACTCAAATGGCAAAGGAGGCCCAAAAGGGCAATGAGGAGAAGAATGCCTTAAAAAGTAGAATTTGCCAGATGGAAAAAGAATCTCAAAAGTTCACTGAGGAGATTCATTCCTTCAGAGTTAGACTGGAGCAAATGGAAGCTAATGACTTTATGAGAAATCAAGATGCTGTTAAGCAGATCCAAACAAATGAAAAATTAGAAGGCAATGTGAAATAGCTCATGGGATAAACCACTGACCTGGAAAATAGATCTAAGAGAGACAATCTAAAAATTATTAGACTACCTGAAACCATGACCAAAGAAAGAACCTAGAAATCACCCTTCAAGAAATTCTCAAGGAAAATTGCCCTGATGTTTTAGATCCAGAGGGCAAAATAGAGGTTGAAAGAATCCACCAATCACCTCCTGAAAAAGATCCCAAAAAGAAAACTCCCAGGAATATTATAGCCAGGTTCCAGAATCCCCAGATCAAGGAGAAAATACTACAAGTAGCCAGGAAGAAACAATTTCAATGTTGTAGAAACACAATCAGAATAGCACAGGACCTGGCTGCTTCTACACTGAGGGATTGAAGGGCATGGAATATGATATTCCAGAGGGCAAAAGAGCTGGGAATGAAGCCAAGGGTCACCTACACAGGAGAACTGAGTATTTTTGCAGGGGAAAATATGGTCATTCAGTGGAAGAGAGGACTTTCAAGCATTCTTGAGGTAAAAACCAGAGTTGAATAGAAAATTTGACATCCAGACACAAGAAGCAAGGGATTCCTTAGAAGGTAATCAGGGAAAAGAAATCAAAAGGAACTTATCAAAGTTGACCTATTTACCTTCCTACATAGAAAAACAATAACTGTGACTAATGAAACCCATCTCAGTATGAAAATAATGGAAGAAGAGTGTATGGTCATTAGAATACATATGTGAATGGGTGTAAATATGTTTACAGTTATACATGTATAGAGGGCATAAGTTGAATTTGTTGGGAAGGGATGATAATTATGAGGGGTGAAATTATGAGGGGAGAGAGGCAACTGGCAAGAGGAGATGGGGAGAGAAAGGATAGAGTAAACTATCTCATGTACAAGAAGCAAGGGGAAGTGGCTGCAGGGGAGGGGAAGAATAAGAAGGCAAAAAGGCAAAAACCACATTCTCATTGAATTTGGTTCAGGGAGAGAATGACATACATACTAAATGGCATCTCACCCTGCAGCAGAATAGGGGGAAGGCAGATGAGAGGAAGGATGATGGATGGGAGAGCATTCTTGGGTGGAGGGGAGGTTGGAAGTACCCACTATAGTAGAGGGACAGGATCGAGTAGGGAATGGATTAGGTGGGGGTGGGATGGGTGGGAGGGAATTATAAGCAGCCTTGTACAATGTATCTACTATAGTAATATTTTGCATGGCTAGACATGTACAACATATACTGAATTACTTATCTTCCCAGAGGAAATGGGTGATAAGGGAGGAAGGGAATGGAGCTGAAATTAGAAGTGTTAAAACTAAATGTTTCAAATATATACAAATACTATTATTAATACTCTTTTGCTTGTAATAGGGAGATAAGATGTGCAGGCATTGGGGCACAGAGATTCACCTTGCTCTAATGGAAAAGTTGAAGGGGGTATGGGAGAAGATATGGGAGAGACCAGATTGGAGGAAGGGATATCTTTTGGGACTGCTATTCTGGGATGGTGGGTAGGGCAAAAACGGGGGAAAAATTGTAACTCAAAATCTGGTGGAAATGAATGATGTAAAACAGAAGTTAATAAAGCATTTGTTTAATGATTAAAAAAAGAAACTTGTTCACTTTCTCCCTAAAACAAAGACTGATATTTTTAATATCATCATTCTTTCAAAGTTACTTTATGAATTTACATAATTAAAACTACAGCCTCTGAAGAATTAAGGTGGAGGCTCACTCATTTAAGAGGCCCATACATAGTGGCGATAAGTAAGTTGTAGCACAGTACTACTTGTGAGCTATATAAAAGAAGCAGTGGGGGTAGTCAGAGACCCGGACCGGGACAGAGATAGAGCCCTAGCCTGAGCGGCAGACTGGGAGCCAGTGGGGCCAGTGTGTCAGGGCCAGCGGGCAGGGGTGGGCCCGGCCCTGAGATGGTGATTTTCCGCAGCCTGGTGGCCTTGGCGCAGCATTGGCAGCTTCCCCCGTCAGGAGCCCCTGCCAGTGCCCAGCAGCCCTGGCCGGCCTGGCGCTGGCTGCGAGCGCAGCCTGGAGGCCCAGTACAACTGCCCCATCTGCCTGGAGGTCTACCACCGGCCCATGGCCATCGGCAGCTGTGGACACACATTCTGTTTCCAGTGTCTGCAGCCATGTCTGCAGGTGCCAGCTCCACTCTGCCCACTCTGCCAAATGCCATTTGACCCAAAGAAAGTGGACAAAGCCTCCAATATGGAAAAGCAGCTGTCATCCTACAAGGCTCCTTGTTGGGGCTGCAGCAAGAAGGTGACAGTTGCAAAGATGAGGTCACACATTTCTTCCTGCATGAAGGTCCAGGAGCAGAGAGCCAACTGTCCCAAGTTTGTACCAGTAGTGCCAACATCCCAGCCCATTCCCAGCAATTTCCCAAACAGATCCACCTTTGTGTATCCGTACTGTGGAGCCCAAAATCTGGACCAGCAGGAGCTGGTGAAGCACTGCATGGAAAACCACCTCAATGACCCAAACAAGTGGTCTGCCCCATCTATTCAGCCATGCCCTGGGGTGACCCCAGCTACAAGAGTGCCGACTTCCTGCAGCACCTCCTTCATCTACACAAATTCTCCTATGACACCTTTGTGGACTACGACATCGATGAAGAAGCTGCATTTCACGCTGCCCTGGCACTGTCCCTTTCTGAGAACTGAAGGCAGCTTTGGCTGGTCCCAAGCCCAAATCTGTGGTCAAGAGTCACCTTTTCCATATGGAGGGAGAAGAGGCTTGCTCCTTCTTCAGCACTCCCTAGCAGTTAGGCCTCCCTGTCACCTTGTTTTGAATTGCACCTTTTTTTAATAAGGTGGCATCTTTGTTCCTTGCACAAGGAGAGCAGGCCAACCCCAGGGGCCAATCCTCAGTGCCCTCCCATGGGCAGGAAAAAGGTTGCACCTTTTACCAGTTCAAAGGTTCAGTCTAAGTGAGGACTTTCACCTTTCTTCTGGGTAACGTAAAGCTGATGTGTTTGGTGTTTGGAAACCCAGATGATCCCTAGAGGGAGGAAATCTAGAGGGAGCTCTGCAAAATCAGAGCAGCATTGAGTTGTCTTGTTTTCTAAATGGAGGTTTGGCTTCCATGCTTAAGAATACATGGAGAGTCCAGACTCTAGATTACTGATGATCCAGACAGGTTACACTTGAGGGGAGTAGAGAGGTGAGGGATAGTGAAAGAGAAACTTAGCTGAAGACCTGACCAAGAGGAATGTTTTCCTAAGCCCCATCCTAACATCTGGCATTCAGTAAAGTTTCCACCTTGCTCGTTTGGTACCAGCTTTTGTGATACTTAGAGATTCCGGCATTTTTCTATATTAACCAGTGTGATAACCTTTTAACATTTTATAAAGCAAGGAAAAAAGCAGTTACTCTTCATATTGCAATATCTGTGTTCGACTAGGAACAATAGTATTTCTATGGAACGTTTAAAAATTATATTAAAAAAATAAAAAACAAACCTAGTATAGGGTCAGCATGGGGGGAGTGATAGGGGAGCCTGGGGAAGCCAGAACCAAAACTGGAATTAAGAGGGGTTTTTCCACTTGTGCTTGTGTGATTTCGAGGTGGCCACATTCCTTAGGTTATTTCTATATTTTTAAGGTTTTCGTTATGTCTGTTTACCTTTTGCTAATAAAAGAGATTCCCAGCCCCTTGTGAAAGCAGTAATGCTGCTGGGGTGATGGTTTCAGGGAATCTTTACACAGTGGGAACAGCAGTTGTTCCCAGGCTTGGGAGAATAGTAGGCCAAAAGGGAGAATGGAGAAGAGGTGGCTCCCTGGACACTTTTATCACCTTTCCAAAGAGATGACTGGAATTCACTCCTCAGGCAGAGGCTTGGGGGCAGCCTCACTGAAGGATAAGCTCACAGAGCAGGCAAGGGGACCAGCATGGAACATGGACCATCCCCTCTGGGCAGTACATGAGCTCAGTTTTGGGGTCTGGAAAGCTCATTCAGCTTTCTGGTTTGTTTAATGAACTAAATTATTTGTTGTCATTTAAAAAAAATAAAATAGGGGGGCCGAGCCAAGATGGCGGAGTAGAAAAAGCTCATGCAAACCACTCTGCCCCCAGATTCCCCCCAAACTATGTAAAAGGGGTCTCTGAACAACTTCTGGAGCCCCAGCACCCACAGAACGACACAGAGAAGCTAACCTCCCGCTGAGGACAGCCCAGCAGCACTGCAGGAAGGACCAGAGGAGCAGTCTGGGACCTGGCAGCCCGAAGCAGGCAAAGTGCAGGAGTCAAGCCAAGCCCAGGTCCCCGTGAGCCGAGGTTTTAGCCCCAGGGTCGCAGGGCCAGCAGCCAGCTGGAGGAACCCCAGAACACCAGGAGCTGTGGCGACTCCAGAATTATCAACATAGACATGCCTAGGACAAAGTGAGAGGTTAGTGCCCTATGGACTTTGGGACCGGTATTTAGGGAATACATCGGCTCCCTCCCCTGGGGGCTAGAAGCAACTGAGGAGATACGCCGTTCTGTAGTTTTCAGAGGCAGCTCCAGCTCCTGGCCTGCGAATTATAGGGAGATCCAGCGATCAGTCTTGGGGGTAATCGCTCTTGCTTTAACTTCCCTGGATCTGGATTGTGATCTGGGGTGGAAGTCATGGGTGGGTTTACAGCTTGCCAGAAACGGAAGTTGCCCCCCCACACATTCGGGAGGAAAATTCCTCTATCTGGCCTTAAAGCCATAGTGTGGCAACAAGCCCAAAAGTCAGGTAATCAAGTGGCAACATGCAAAGGCAAAGGAAACAGAAAAATGCAACCATAGACTCCTATTTGGGGGGCACAGAGCAGGAAAAGGACTGTGAGGTCAAAAGTCCTGCTCCAAAAGCCCCAGGGGAAAACATAGGCGGGTTGCAGGCCATAGAGGACCTTAAGAAGGACTTTAAAAATCAAATATGAGAAGTGGAGGAAAAATTGGAAAGAGAAGTGAGAAGGATGCAGGAAAAGTATGAAATGAGGGTCAACAGCCTGACTGAGGAAAACAACACCTTAAAAAATAGACTAACTCAAATGGCAAAGGAGGCCCAGAAGAGCAATGAGGAGAAGAATGCCTTAAAAAGTCAAATTTGCCAGTTGGAAAAATAATCTCAAAAGTTCACTGAGGAGATTCATTCCTTCAGAGTTAGACTGGAGCAAATGGGAGCGAATGACTTTATGAAAAATCAAGATGCTGTTAAGCAGATCCAAACAAATGAAAGATTAGAAGGCAATGTGAAATATCTCATGAGAAAAACCACTGACCTGGAAAACAGATCCAGGAGAGACAATTTAAAAATTATTGGACTACCTGAAAGCCATGATCAAAGAAAGAACCTAGAAATTACCCTTCAAGAAATTCTCAAGAAAACTGCCCTGATGTTTTAGATCCAGAGGGCAAAATAGAGGTTGAAAGAATCCACAGTTCACCTCCTGAAAAAGATCCCAAAAAGAAAACTCCCAGGAATATTATAGCCAGGTTCCAGAATCCCCAGATCAAGGAGAAAATACTACAAGCACCCAGGAAGAAACAATTTCAATATTGTGGAAACACAATCAGAATAGCCCAGGACCTAGCAGCTTCTACACTTGAGGGATTGAAGGGCATGGAATATGATATTCCAGAGGGCAAAAGAACTGGGAATGAACCCAAGGGTCACCAACCCAGCAAAACTGAGTATTTTGTTTCAGGGGAAAATATGGTCATTCAGTAGAACAGAGGAATTCCAAGCATTCCTGAGGAAAAAACCAGAATTGAATACAAAATTTGACATCCAGACACAAGAAGGAAGAGATGCCTGAGAAGGTAATCAGGGAAAAGAAATCAAAAGGAACTTATCAAAGTTGAACTATTTACATCCCTATATGGAAAAGCAATAACTGTGACTGATGACATCTTTCTCACTATGAAAATAATGGAAGAAGGGGGTGTGGTCATATGAATACATATGTGAATGTGTGTATATGGTTACAGTTATATATGGATAGAGGGCATAGGTTGAATTTGTTGGGAAGGGAGAATACTCAAGGGATGAAATTATGAGGTGAGAGAGGAAAGTGGCAAGAGGAGATGGGGAAAGAGAGGGCAGGGTAAACTATCCCATGTAGAAGAAGCAAGGGGAAGTGGTTGCAAAGGAGGGGGAGAATAAGGAAGGCTAAAAAGGCAAAATCACATTTCACATTGAATTTGGTTCAGGGAGAAAATGACATACATACTAAATGGGATATCTCAACCTGCAGCAGAATAGGGGGAAGGGGATGAGACGAATGATGATGGTTCGGAGGGCATCCTTGGGGTGAGGTGAGGTTGGAAGTACCCACTATAGAAGAGGGACAGGATCATGTAGGGAATGGACCAGGTGGGGGGTGGGATGAGTGGGAGGGAATTATAAGCAGCCTTGTACAATATATCTACTATGATAATGATTTGCATAGCTAGACATGTACAACATATACTGAATTACTTATCTCCCAAGAGGGAATGGGTGACAAAGGAGGAAGGAAATGGATCTGAAATTCGAGGTCGTATCATTAAATGTTTCAAATATATATAAATACTATTATTAATACTCTTTTGCTTGTAATAGGGAGATAAGATGTGCAGGCAGTGGGACACAAAGACTCACCTTCCTCTAATGGAAAAGTCGATGGGGTTATGGGAGAAGGTATGGCAGAGAGCAGATTGGAGGAAGCGATATCTTGTGTGACTACTATTCTGGCAAGTTGGGTAGGGGAATAATGGGGGGAAAATGATTGTAACTCAAAATCTGGCGGAAATGGATGATGTAAAACAGAAGTTAATAAAGCGCTTGTTTAACAAAAAAAAAATAAATTAAAAAGTTTCGGAGCATCTGGAAAAAAAAAATACAAAGGAATCTGTGGAAAAGATGCTACCAGAAAAATGTATAAATCTTTTTTATTTTTAATTTTTATTATCATTTCCATATTTTTCTCCCTCCTTTGGCCTTTCTTCCACCTATTGAGAAGGCAAGACATATGATACACATTATGCACATATGCATTGCACACATCATACAAAAGGTATTTCCCTATTAAGCATGATGCCAAAAAAAGGCAAGAAAAATAAAGAGGAAAAATTATTTCAATCTGCACTAAAGTCCGATGGTTCTCTATCTGAAGGTGGATAGCATTTTTCATCATGAGTCCTTTGAAACTATCATGGTTCATTGAATTGCTGAGACTAGCTTAGTCGTTCATAGTTCTTCATCATACAGTATTGCCATTACTCTGCACGATATTCTCCTGTTTCTACTCACTTCACTTTGCATCAGTTCTTATCAGTCTTCCCAGATTTTTCTGAAACCATCCTCTTCATCATTTCTCACAGACTAATGTATTCTTATACATCACACTCAAATACCAGGACTTGTTCAATCATTCCCTAATTGATTGACATCCTCTCAGTTTCTAATTCTTTGCCATTACATAAAAAAGCTGCTATAAACAGTTTTGTACAAATGGGTCCGTTTCCTTTCTCTTTGATCTCTTTGTGGTATGTCTCCACCTAGAAATTGAATTTCTGCGTCAATTGATATGCAAAATTTAATATCCTTTTAGGCAGTTAGATGATGTAGTGGATAGAATACAGAGTTTGGAACCAGGAAGACTCCTTTTCATGTATTCAAATCAAGCCTGAGATGTTTACTATGTGACAAATCATTTAACCTTGTTTGTCTCAGTTTCTTCATCAGAAAAATGAGCTGGATAAGGAAATGGCAAAGAACTTCAGTATCTTTGCCAAGAAAATTCCAAATGAAATCACAAAGAGATGGACAAGAGTAAAACAGTTCAACAAGAAAACCAAATTAAATTATTCACCACAATGACTGGACCAGTTCACAGCTCCACAAATTGCATCAAATATATATTTTCCACACTCTCTCCAGCATTTTGATTTTCCTTCTTGGTCATTTCAGCCACTCTGGGGGACATGAGTGGTACTTCAGAGTTCTTTAAATTTGTATTTCTTTAACGAACAATAATTTAGAATATTTTCATATGACTATAGCGAGTTTTGATTTCTTCCCCTGAAATTTGACTGTTCGTATCTGCTAAGTATTAGTCAATTAGAAAATGGATCTTGGGGGGTGGAGCCAAGATGGCGGAGTAGAAACAGCTCATCCAAGCCTCTCTGCCCCGAGATTCCCCCCAAACTATGTAAAAAAGGACTCTGAACAACTTCTGGAGCCCCAGCACCCACAGAACGACACAGAGAAGCTAACCTCCCGCTGAGGACAGCCCAGCAGCCCTGCAGGAAGGACCAGCGCAGCGGTCTGGGAGCCGGCAGCACGCAGAGCGCAGAGCGCAGGAGCCGAGTAGAGCCGAGCCCAGGTCCGCGTGAGCCGAGGTTTTAGCCCCAGGGTGGCAGGGCCAGTAACCAGCTGGAGGAACCCCAGAACACCAGGAGCTGTGGCGACTCCAGAATTATCAACATAGACATGCCTAGGACAAAGTAAGAGGTTAGTGTCCTATGGACTTTGGGACCTGTATTTGGGGAATGCATCAGCTCCCTCCCCTGGGGGATAGAAGCCGCTGAGGAGACACACCATTTTGTAGTTTTCAGAGGCAGCTCTGGCACCCAGCCTACAAATTGTGGGGAGATCCAGCGATCAGTCTTGGGGGGTAATCGCTCTTGCTTTAACCTCCCTGCATCTGGATTGTGATCTAGGGTGGAAGTTGTGCATGGGTTTACAGCTTGCCTGAAACAGAAGTTGCCCCCCACACATTCGGGACGAAAATTCCTCTATCTGGCCTTAAAGCCATAGTGTGGGAACAAGCCCAAAAGTCAAGCAATTAAGTGGCAACATGCCAAGGCAAAGGAAACAGAAAAATGCAACCCTAGACTCCTATTTTGGGGGCATAGAGCGGGAAAAGGACTGTGAGTTCAGAAGTCCTGCTCCAAAAGCCCTAGGGGAAAACATGAGTGGGTTGCAGGCCATAGAGGACCTTAAGAAGGACTTTAAAAATCAAATGAGAGAAGTGGAGGAAAAATTAGAAAGAGAAATGAGAAGGATGCAGGAAAAGTATGAAATGAGGGTCAACAGTCTGACTGAGGAAAACAACACCTTAAAAAATAGACTAACTCAAATGGCAAAGAAGGCCCAAAAGGGCAATGAGGAGAAGAATGCCTTAAAAAGTCAAATTTGCCAGATGGAAAAAGAATCTCAAAAGTTCACTGAGGAGATTCATTCCTTCAGAGTTAGACTGGAGCAAATGGAAGCTAGTGACTTTATGAGAAATCAAGATGCTGTTAAGCAGATCCAAACAAATGAAAGATTAGAAGGCAATGTGAAATATCTCATGAGAAAAACCACTGACCTGGAAAACAGATCCAGGAGAGACAAATTAAAAATTATTGGACTACCTGAAAGCCATGATCAAGGAAAGAACCTAGAAATCACCCTTCAAGAAATTCTCAAGGAAAACTGCCCTGATGTTTTAGATCCAGAGGGCAAAATAGAGGATGAAAGAATCCACCAATCATCTCCTGAAAAAGATCCCAAAAAGAAAACTCCCAGAAATACTATAGCCAGGTTCCAGAATCCCCAGATCAAGGAGAAAATACTACAAGCAGACAGGAAGAAACAATTTCAATATTGTGGAAACACAATCCGAATAGCCCAGGACCTGGCAGCTTCTACACTGACGGATTGAAGGGCATGGAATATGATATTCCAGAGGGCAAAAGAACTGGGAATGAACCCACGGGTCACCTACCCAGCAAAACTGAGTATTTTGTTTCAGGGGAAAATATGGTCATTCAGTGGAATAGAGGACTTTCAAGCATTCTTGAGGAAAAAACCAGAGTTGAATAGAAAATTTGACATCAAGACACAAGAAGTAAGAGATGCCTGAGAAGGTAATCAGGGAAAAGAAATCAAAAGGAACTTATCAAAGTTGAACTATTTACATTCCTATATGGAAAAGCAATAACTGTGACTGATTATATCTTTCTCACTATGAAAATAATGGAAGAAGGGTGTGTGGTCATATGAATACATATGTGAATGTGTGTGTATATGGTTACAGTTATATATGGATAGAGGGCATAGGTTGAATTTGTTGGGAAGGGAGAATACTCAAGGGATGAAATTATGAGGTGGGAGAGGAAAGTGGCAAGAGGAGATGGGGAGAGACAGGGTAGTGTAAACTATCCCATGTAGAAGAAGCAAGGGGAAGTGGTTGCAAAGGAGGGGGAGAATAAGGAAGGCTAAAAAGGCAAAACCACATTCACATTGAATTTGGTTCATGGAGAAAATGACATACATAATAAATGGGATATCTCAACCTGCAGCAGGATAGGGGGAAGGGTGATGAGAGGAGGGATGATGGATGGGAGGGCATCCTTGGGGTGAGGGGAGGTTGGAAGTACCCACTATAGAAGAGGGACAGGATCATGTAGGGAATGGACCAGGTGGGGGTGGGATGAGTGGGAGGGAATTATAAGCAGCCTTGTACAATATATCGACTATGATAATGTTTTGCATAGCTAGACATGTACAACATATACTGAATTACTTATCTCCCAAGAAGGAATGGGTGACAAGGGAGGAAGGAAATGGATTTGAAATTCGAGGTCGTAACATTAAATGTTTCAAATATATATATATATATATATATATATATATATATATATATATATATATATATATATATAAATACTATTATTAATACTCTTTTGCTTGTAATAGGGAGATAAGATGTGCAGGCATTGGGACACAAAGATTCACCTTCCTCTAATGGAAAAGTCGATGGGGGTATGGGAGAAGGTATGGAGAGAGCAGCTTGGAGGAAGCGATATCTTGTGGGACTACTATTCTGGGAGGTTGGGTAGGGGAATAATGGGGGGAAAATGATTGTAACACAAAATCTGGCGGAAATGAATGATGTAAAACAGAAGTTAATAAAGCATTTGTTTTAAAAAAAAAAGAAAATGGATCTTATTATTATATATGTTTTTTAGTTTTAGAAATGGGACTTTTATCTCAGAAATTTACTATACATTTTCTCGAGTTGTATTCTTACCCTTCTAATTTTGATTGTTTTGGTTTTATTTGTGGAAAAAAAAAACTTTTTAATGTAATGCAGTAAAAATTATCCATTTCATCTCCCACAATTCTCTCTGCCTAATTTTGGTCATAAAATCTTCCCATTTCCATCAGCCTGACAGGATTTTTTTTCCACACTCCATAATTTGCTTGTGAAAGTATTTTTAATATATAAATCATGTGCATATATTGTTTGTTTCTGTACATGGTGTGAGATATTGGTAACTGCCTTGTTTCTGCCATACTACTTTGCAATTTTTGTCAAATAGTTAAGTTCTTGCTCGGAAAGCTGGGATATTTAGGTTTACAAAAAACTCAGTTCGTTATTATGATTACTTACTTCGGTGGATGGTGTAGTTTATCTATTCCATTAATCAACTACTCTGTTTCTTATCTAAATACCAGGCTATTTTGATGATTACCTTTTTTTGTAGTATAGTTTGACATGTGGTACTGGTAGGCCACCCTCCTTCACATTTTTTCCTATTGATATTCTCTATGTTTTTGACTTTTTGTTACTCTAGATGAATTTTGTTACTACTTTTTATAACTCTATAAACTAATTCATTGGCAGTTTATTTGGTATGACACTGAATAAGTAACTAAATTATTGTCATTTTAATTATATTGTCTCAGGACAGCCAAGAGTATTTGATATTTCTCTAGATGTTTAGTTTTGTCTTCTTTTTTTAAATTAAATTTTATGTTTATTTTTAGTTTACATCATTCAATTGCACAAGATTTTGAGTAACAAATTTACTCCTTCTCTTTCCCCCTATGACCACCCTAAATCAATGAACCCTCTTGATACTCCCTACCCCAATTTGCTCTCTTCTATATCCTCCCCATGCTCCCTCCAATTTTCCAGTAGGGCAAGATGGATCTCTATACTCCAGTGTCTGTATATCTTATTTCCCAGTAGCATATAAATGATAATAATAAATATTTTTAAACATTTGATTTTAAAACTTTGAATTCCAGATTCTTTTCCTTCTTCCATCATCACCCACCCTTACTGGGAAGATAGGTAATTCAATATAGGTTGTATACCTGTAGCTATGCAAAATATTTCCATAGTGGATACATTGTGAAAGACTGACTATATTTCCCTCCATCCTATCCCAAACCCCATTTGTTCTATTCCCTATTTTGACACTGGCCATTTTCAAAAATGTGTGCTTCTAACTTCCCTTTCCCCCAAACTGCACTCCACACCATCATACCCCCCCTCTCATCCCCTACCCCCTACTCTCCTGTAGAGTGAGATACCATATTTAGTTTGTATGTCATTCGCCCCCTAAGCTAAATTCAATGAGATTAAAGTTGCCACATTCCCTTTTTCCTTCATATTCTTCCCCTCCATAATAAGTGTTCCTTTTCCTATTGTACATAAGATAATTCACCCCCATTCTGTTTCTCCCTGTCTCCTCTCATTATATTACTCCCTCTGAATTTCACCATTTAAGTATTATCCTTTCCTATTCAATTGGTCCTTTGCCCTCTATAATTAATTCAAATTTGCTAAGTTCTTATGATTTCTTTTCCCTGTTTACCTTCTCATGCTTCTCTTGCTTCTTGTATCTGAATGTCAAATTTTCTATTCAACTATTTTTTTTCATCAAGAATGCATGAAAGTGGGGGGCAGATCCAAGATGGCAGAATAGAAACAGCACTTCCACCAGGATCCTGTCCACACCACTTAAAAAGTTATGTAAAAGGGGAGTGTGAACAAGACTTGGAGCTCCAGAACCCACAAAAGGACACAGAGAAGCTAACATCCCACTGAGGATAGCCCGGCAGCTCAGCAGGGAGCTGCCAATGCAGTACTCTGGGACCCGAGCACAGGCCCGCTGGAGTTGGAGGTTTTAGCCCCAGGGCAGCTGGATAAGCAGTCGGCAGGAGGGACCCCAGAACACCAGCAGCTGTGGCATTTCCAGAATTGTCAACACATAGATGCCTAGGACTAAGTGAGAGGTCAGTGCCCTATGGACTTTGGAAAGAGTATTTGGGAGCTTTTCAGCTTCTTCCCCTGGGGGTGAGAAAGAGCTGAGTGGCCTCCATGCAGCCACCATGTTGCAGCTGAAGCTCCTGGCCACTGAATTGAGGGTGACCAGGCAATCAGTCTGGGGTGTAAGCACTCTTCCTTTAACCTTCTTGGATCTAGATTGTGGTCTGGGGTGGAGGTCTTGGGATGTGTGACCAGCTTGCCAAAGTGTGTGGAGGCTTCAGAGAGGGCACCCAAATAATATCTCAGACAGTTGAAAAACCCCAGCATTTGGGACTGAAGCTCCCCTGGCTGGTTGCCGAGTCCTACTGTGGCAACAAGCCCAAAAGTCAAGTAATTGAGTGGCAACATGCCTAGGCAAAGGAAACAAAATAAACATAAAAATTCAACATTAGACTCTTATTTGGGAGGCAAAGAGGTTCAAAGCATGGAACAGGAGACAGACTGGGAGGTCAAAAATCCTGCACCAAAAGCCCCAAATGAAAATACAAGCTGGTTACAGGCCATAGAGGACCTTAAGAAGCAGATAAGAGAAGTGGGGGTAAAAT
Source organism: Gymnobelideus leadbeateri (assembly GCA_011680675.1). Lineage (NCBI taxonomy): Eukaryota > Metazoa > Chordata > Mammalia > Diprotodontia > Petauridae > Gymnobelideus > Gymnobelideus leadbeateri. The sequence goes on along the minus strand of WOXC01003670.1, from coordinate 103,344 downwards.
TGGGAAGAGAAATAAGAAAGATGCAAGAAAAGCATGAAATGAGATTCAATAGCCTGACTGAGGAAAATAACACGTTAAAAATAGACTAACTCAAAAGGCAAAGGAGGCTCAAAAGGGCAATGAAGAGAAGAAAGCCTTAAAGAGCCAAATTTGCAAGATGGAAAAAGAATCTCAAAAGCTCACTGAGGAGATTCATTCCTTCAGAATCAGACTGGAGCAAATGGAAGCTAGTGACTTTATGAGAAAACAAGATGCTGTTAAACAGATCCAAACAAATGAAAGAATAGAAGACAATGTGAAATATCTCATGGGAAAAACCACTGATCTGGAAAATAGACCCAGGAGAGATAATTTAAAAATTATTGGACTAACTGAAAAGCATGATCAAAGAAAGAATCTAGAAATCATCCTTCAAAAAATTATCAAGGAAAATTGCCCTGATATTTTAGAACAAGAGGGCAAAATAGAGGTTGAAAGAATCCACAGATCACCTCTTGAAAAAGTTCCCCAAAGGAAAACTCCTAGGAATGTTGTAGCCAGGTTCCAGAAATCCTGGATCAAGGAGACAATATTACAAGTAGCCAGGAAGAAACAATTTCAATATTGTGAAAACACAACCAGAATACTGCAGGTTACAGCAGCTTCTACACTGAGGGGTTGAAGGGCATGGAATATGATATTGTAAAGGGCAAAGGAGCTGGGATTAAAATCAAGAATCACCTACCCAGCAAAACTTAGAATCATGTTTCAGGGAAAAATATGTTCATTCAGTGGAATAAAGGACTTTCTTTTTTTATTATTGAATTCACTGTTTTATTTATTTTTGTTTGTTTGTTTTTAATTTTTTTATTTAAACAAATGCTTTATTAACTTCTATTTTACATCATTCATTTCTGCCAGGTTTTGAGTTACAATCATTTTCCCCCCATTATTCCCCTACCCAACCTCCCAGAATAGCAGTCCCACAAGATATCGCTTCCTCCAATCTGCTCTCTCCCATACCTTCTCCCATACCCCCATCGACTTTTCCATTAGAGGAAGGTGAATCTTTGTGTCCCAATGCCTGCACATCTTATCTCCCAATTACAAGCAAAAGAGTAATAATAATAGTATTTATATATATTTGAAACATTTAATGTTAAGACCTTGAATTTCAGATCCATTTCCTTCCTCCCTTGTCACCCATTCCCTCTGGGGAGATAAGTAATTCAGTTTATGTTGTACATGTCTAGCTATGCAAAACATTATCATAGTAGATATATTGTACAAGGCTGCTTATAATTCCCTCCCCCTCATCCCACCCCCTACCTGGTCCATTCCCCACTTGATCCTGTCCCTCTTCCATAGTGGGTACCTCCAACCTCCCCTCCCCCCAAGGATGCCCTCCCATCCATCATCCCTCCTCTCATCCCCCTTCCCCCCATTCTGCTGTAGGTTGAGATGTCCCACCTAGTATGTATGTCATTCTCTCCCTGAACCAAATTCAATGAGAATGTGGTTTTGCCTTTTTGCCTTCCTATTCTTCCCCTCCCCTGCAACCACTTCCCCTTGCTTCCTCTACATGAGATAGTTTGCCCCACCCTGTCTCTCCCCATCTCCTCCTGCCACTTTCCTCTCTCACCTCACAACTTCACCCCTTGAGTATCCTCCCTTCCCAACAAATTCAACCTATGCCCTCTATCCATATATAACTGTAACCATATACACACACATTCACATATGTATTCACATGACCATACACCCTTCTTCCATTATTTTCATAGTGAGAAAGATTTCCTTAGTCACAGTTATTGTTTTTCCATATAGGAATGTAAATAGTTCAACTTTGATAAGTTCCTTTTGATTTCTTTTCCCTGATTACCTTCTCAGGCATCTCCTGCTTCTTGTGTCTGGATGTCAAATTTTCTATTCAACTCTGGTTTTTTCCTCAAGAATCCTTGAAAGTCCTCTATTCCACTGAATGACCATATTTTCCCCTGAAACAAAATACTCAGTTTTGCTGGGTAGGTGACCCTTGGGTTCATTCCCAGCTCTTTTGCCCTCTGGAATATCATATTCCATGCCCTTCGATCCCTCAGTGTAGAAGCAGCCAGGTCCTGGGCTGTTCTGACTGTGTTTCCACAATATTGAAATTGTTTCTTCCTGGCTGCTTGTAGTATTTTCTCCTTGATCTGGGGATTCTGGAACCTGGCTATAATATTCCTGGGAGTTTTCTTTTTGGGATCTTTTTCAGGAGGTGATTGGTGGATTCTTTCAACCTCTATTTTGCCCTCTGGATCTAAAACATCAGTGCAATTTTCCTTGAGAATTTCTTGAAGGGTGCTTTCTAGGTTCTTTCTTTGACCATGGCTTTCAGGTAGTCCAATAATTTTTAAACTGTCTCTCCTGGATCTATTTTCCAGGTCAGTGGTTTTTCCCATGAGATATTTCACATTGCCTTCTATTCTTTCATTTGTTTGCATCTGCTTAACAGCATCTTGATTTCTCATAAAGTCATTAGCTTCCATTTGCTCCAGTCTAACTCTGAAGGAATGAATCTCCTCAGTGAAATTTTGAGATACTTTTTCCATCTGGCAAATTCGACTTTTTAAGGCATTCTTCTCCTCATTGTCCTTTTGGGCCTCCTTTGCCATTTGAGTTAGTCTATTTTTTTAAGGTGTTGTTTTCGTCAGTCAGGCTGTTGAACCTCATTTCCTACTTTTCCTGCATCCTTCTCATTTCTCTTTCCAATTTTTCCTCCACTTCTCTTATTTGATTTTTAAAGTCCTGTTTAAGGCCCCCTATGGCCTGCAACCCGCTCATGTTTTTCCCTGGGGCTTTTGGAGCAGAACTTTTGACCTCACAGTGCTCTTCCAGCTCCATGCTTTGAGCCTCCTTGCCCCCAAAGTAGGAGTCTAGGGTTACCTTTCTTTCCTTTGCCTTGGCATGTTGCCACTTAATTACTTGACTTTTGGGCTTGTTGCCACTCTATGGCTTTGCCGTCAGATAGGGGAATTTTCGTCCCGAATGTCTGGGGCAGGGGGAACTTTAATACCAGTTCCTTTGACATCCATAATATCATATTCCAAACCTTTTTGCTCCCTCAATGTAGAACCTGCCAAATCCTGTGTTATCTTAATTGTGTTTCCACAGTATTCAAATTGTTTCTTCCTTGTTGCTTGTAATATTTTCTTCTTGATCTGGAAATTCTGAAACTTGGCTATAATATTCCTAGGAGTTTTCTTTTTGGGATCTTATCCAGGAGGTGATTGGTGGATTCTTTCATCCTCTATTTTGCCCTCTGGTTCTAAAACATCAGGGCAATTTTCCTTGAGAATTTTTTAAGTACACTTTCTTGGTTCTTTTTTTGACCATGGCTTTCAGTTATCCAATAATTTTTCAATTATCTCTCCTGGTTCTGTTTTCCAGGTCAGTGGTTTTTCCAATGAGATCTTTCACAATGTTTTCCATTTTTTCAATTGTTTGGATCTGTTTAATATTATTTTGATTGTTCATAAAGTCATTAGCTTCCATTTGTTCCAATCTAATTCTGAAGGAATCATTCTATTCAGTGAGCTTTTGAGATTCTTTTTTCCATCAGGCAAATTCAGCTTTTCAAGGTATTCTTCTCCTCATCGCTTTTTGAGCCTCTTTTGCCTTTTAAGTTAGTCTATTTTTTTAAAGCAATTGGGGTTAAATAACTTGCTCAAGGTTACACTGCTAGTCATTATTTATATGTGGGTGCTCATTTTCTGAGGCCGGTTTTGATCCCATGTTATCCCAACCCCGAGGCCAGTGCTCTTACTCACTGCGCCACCTAGCCACCCTGAGTTAGTCTATTTTTAAAGTGTTATTTTTTTTTCTGTCAGGTTGTTGACCCTCTTTTCCTGATTTTCTTGTATCTTTCTCATTTTTTGTCCCAACTTTTCCTCCACTTCTCTTATTTGGTTTTCAAAATCTTTCTTAATTTTCTTTTATCTTTTTTTTTTAAAGCAATTGGGGTTACGTAACTTGCTCAAGGTTACAGGGCTAGTCATTATTTATGCGTGGGTGCTCATTTTCTGAGGCCGGATCTGATCTCGGGTCATCCCAACTCCGAGGCCGGCGCTCTTACTCATTGCGCCACCTAGCCGCCCCTTTAGGGCAATTGGGGTTAAGTAACTTGCCCAAGGTTACACGGCTAGGTTTTTGTTTGTGTGGATTAAGTGTTGGAGGCCGGCTCCGAACTCAGGTCCTTCTGATTCCAGGGCGCTCTACTCACTGCGCCACCTAGCCGCCCCTCTTAATTTTCTCTATGGCCTGTTACCAGTTCACATATTTCTTTGGAAGCTTTTGGGGCAGGAGTTCTGAATTCTTTGTCTTCCTGCCATTCCATGCCATGATCCTTTTTCCCCCCAAAAAAGGAATCCTAATTTGGATTGTGGTGCTTGCTTTGCTTTCTTTGCTTGCTCATGTTACCATTCAATTACTTCACTTTTGACCTTTTTGCCACAGTAGAATTCTGCTTCCATAGAGGAGGCTTTGTCCCAAATTCCTGGAGATTTTCCATTTGCTGGTGTTATTAGTTGGGTACTCTCTCTCTGAAGCCTACACTGGCTCTTGTACACTGGTTACAGACACTAGGACCTCCACCCTAGACAGCAATCCAGATCCAAGCAGGTTAGAGCAAGAGCGATTACCCCTCAGGCTGGTTGCTTAGTGCCCCTACAATCTGCAGGTCAGGAGTTCTGAAACACTCATACAGGACCCACCATGCCACAGCCACTTCTCTGTTCTGGGGCAAAGGCCTGACCACACTGTGGGACCCCATTTTCCCAAACAGTCTACACTGAACTCTCACTTTGTCTCTGTCTTTTATGGGTTGGTAATTCTGGAAACTACCACAGCTCCTGGTGATCCACTCTCCAGAAGTCTCTCCAGCTGGGGCTGGTCATGGCCACCATGAGACTAAAACTACAGGCTCACCTGGGGCTGGGTTCTGCTCCCAGCAGGCTCATATGAACACTTCCTGTTGTCCTGCTGGGCTGTCTTCAGCGGGAGGTTTGTTTCTCTCTGTCATTTTGAGGGTTCTATAGCTCTAAAGTTTGTTTAAAGTCATTTTATAGATAGTTGATGTGGTAATGGAGAGGCATATTTAGTTTTTCTGCTTCTATGCCACCATTTTGGCTCCACCAAGATTTCAAGCATTGTTAATGAAAAAAAAAGAGCTGAAAAGAAAATTTGACCTTCAAATACAAGAAGCAAGAGAAGCATGAGAAGGTAAACAGGAAAAAGAAATCATAAGGAATTTATTAAAGTTGAACTATTTACATTCCTTCATAGAGAAACAATAAATGTAACTCAGACTTTTCTCAGTATTAGGATAGTTTAAGGGAATATATATATATATATATGTGTGTGTGTGTGTGTGTGTGTGTGTGTGTGTGTGTGTGTGTGTGTGTGTATGTATATATGTATATATATATATGTATGTATGTATGTGTGTATGTATAGGAGGGTGTATGTGTATATAAATATATCTGTGAGTCTGGGAATATGTATGTTCAGGTATACATAGACAGAGGGCACAGGATGTATTGAATATGAAGGGATGATATCTAAAAAATAAAAATTAAGAGGTGAAAGAGGAATTTATTGGGATAAGGAGGAAAGGAGCAATAGATTAGGGTAAATTTTCTCATATAAAAGAAGCAAGAGAAAGCTGTTACTGGAGTGGGAGGGCAGGAAGGTGAAAGGGAATGGAACAACTTTATTGTCATTGAATTTGGCTTAAGGAGAAAATAACATACACACTGAATTGGGTATCTTACCCAGGAGGAAAATAAGGGGATAGGGGATAAGAGGGGAGAGGATAGAAGGGAGGGCAGATTGTTCAAGAGGGTAGCTAGAAGGAAACATTTTTGAAAAGGGATAGGGTCAAGGGAGAAAATAGAATAAGTGGGGGTCAGGATATGATGGAGGTAAATATAGTTAGTCTTTCACAATATAACAACTATGGGAATGATTTAGGTAATTACACATGTACAACCTATATTGAATTGCTTATCTTCCCAGTGGGAGTGGGTGAAGAGGGAAGAAAGCAAAACAATCTGGAATTCAAAGTTTTAAAACAAATACTTTTAAAAAATATTGGTTTTCACATTCAACTGGGAAATAATATATATTGGCACTGAGGCATAAAAATCCATCTTAGCAAACTAGAAAGTTGGGGATGGGGGTGAGGATATAAGAGAGAACAGATTGTAGGGAGGAGTATTCAGGAGGCTTGCTATTTTCAGGTGGGGTAGGAGAAAGATGGGGAGAAAATTGTAATTGGAAATCTTGTGAAATAAACATTGAAAACTAAAAACAAATAAAGAAATGTTATTTTTAAAAAATGTGGATACTATGCCACAGTATGTATAGTATTGATATTATTTCACTGTCTCTGGCACCTTTTAGTAAAATGTATTTTTCCTGATCATCTCTTATAATTAGATCAATTTTTACTTTTGCTTTGCCTAAGATCATTATTCCTAGCCCTAACTTTTTTTTTTACTTCAGTTGAAGCATAATAGATTCTGCTACAGTCCCTTATTTTAATTCTGTGTGCAAATCTCTATGTGTATTTCTTAAAATATATGTGTGTGTGTGTGTGTGTGTGTATTAATGGCTTTTCATTTTTAATCCATTTTCCAAACATCTTCTATTTTTTGTACATTTGTTATATTTGTTAACTGTGTAATTCTCTTCAACCTTTTCTATCATATTTTACCTTCTTTTTTACTTTGTTCATTCTTAAAAGTCTGCTTTCCTTCTGACTACTGCTGTCCTTTATCATTATTTCCACTTTCTCTTAGCCCTTTTCCCTCCCACTTCCATTCTAGGTAAGATGAATTTCAATAGCCAGCTGTGTGTGTGTGTGTGTGTGTGTGTGTGTGTGTGCATGTGTGCATGTGTATGTTATTCTCTCCTTCAACCAATTCAGATGAAAGTGATATTCAAACATTGTTCACTCCCACCCCCATCATTTCTTCCATTTAAATATTCTTCCTTGTGTACTTCTTATGTGAGATAATGTTTTTTTTTTCCATTCATCTTCTTCTTCCCTCCTTCCCTTTTGCCCTTCCTTCCATTTTTCTTCTCAGATTATCCCAACATAATATGTGTGCAGCAATGTTGTACAGTGGATACAGTAGATGACCTAGAGTCAGTAAAACCCATCTTCCTGAGTTAAAACCCTTGGCAAATCACTTAACTCTGCTTGCCTATGTTTCCTCTCTTGTAAAATGAGTTGGAGGAGGAAATGGCCAATTATTTAAATATCTTTGCCAGAGAAGACTGAACAACAATCACACACACACACACACACACACACACACAAAACAAACAAACAAAAAAACATGATGTCCCTCTCACTGCCCTAATGAGAATAAAATTTTCAGGGGCTACATGTTTTTACACATATTTTATAGGTGTTTGAAGTGGTTATGGAGGGGGCATACAGAGTTTCCTTGCTTCTTCTTTTCACATGGTAATATGAACAGTTTAATTGTGTAACATCCCTTGTTTTTTCTCATTCATATGTACTCTTTAAAAGTTCTCTTGAGTCTTGTGTTTGAAAGTCAAAGTTTTTATTCAACCCTGGCATTAAAAATGCTTGAAAGTCACCTAATTCATTAAATATACATTTCCCCCATCTGTAGGACTACAGAGTACTTAGTTTTGCTAGGTAGATTATTCTTGGTTGTAATACTGGCTCCTTTGGCCTCCAGATTATTTCATTCATAGCCCTCTAATTCTTTAATATGGAAGGTGCTAAATTTCATATGATACTGAATATAGCTCCATAGTATTTGAATTATATCTTTCTGGCAGCTTTCATTATTTTCTCCTTCACCTAGAAACTAGGTTTCCACTATCCCATTCCTGAGAGTTTTCATTTTGTGATTTCTTAGTTTTTCTCTCTCTTTTTTATTTTTTAGTTTACATCATTTATTTCCACAAGATTTTGAGTTGCAAATTTTCTCCCTATTTTTCCCCTACCCACCACTCCAAAATAGTGATCCCAATGAATAACCTCCCACAATCTGCTCTCTCCCATATGTTCCTCCATCCACCCTCTATTCCCTTAAACAATTCTCATACTGAGAAAAGTTTCATAAGTTACAATTACCATTTTTCCATGTAGGAATAAAATGGTTAACTTTGATAAGTTCCTTTTGATTTCTTTTCTGTTTAGATTCTCATGCTTTTCTTGCTTCTTGTATCTGAATGTCAAATTTTCTATTCAACTCTGTTTTTTTTTTCATCAAGAATGCTTGAAAGTCCTCTATTCCACTGAATAGCCATATTTCCCCCTAAATATGGTACTCAGTTTTGGTGGGTAGGTGATTCTTGGTTTTAATTCCAGATCCTTTGACCTATGGAATATCATATTCCAAGCCTTTTCAATCCCTCACTGTAGAAGATGCCAGATCCTGTTATCCTGATTGTGCTTCCACAATATTCAATTTGTTTCTTCCTGGCTGCTTGTAATATTTTCTTCTTGATCTGGGAATTCTGGAATGTGGCTATAATATTCCTAGGAGTTTTCTTTCTGGGATCTTTATTTCAGTAGGTGATTGGTGGATGCTTTCAACCTCTATTTTGTCCTCTGTTTATAAAACATCAGGGCAATTTTACTTGAGAATTTCTTGAAGGATGGTTTCTAGGTTCTTTTTTTGATCATGACTTTCATGTAGTACAATAATTTTTAAATTATGTTTCCTGGATCTACTTTCCAGGTCAGTGGTTTTTCCAATGAGATATTTCACATTGCCTTATATTTTTGGGTGTTTGGATCTGTTTAATTGTGTCTTGATTTCTCATAAAGTCTCTCACTTTCATTTGTTCCAATGTAATTCTGAAGGAATTATTCTCTTCAGTGAGCTTTTGAGATTCTTTTTCTTTCTGACAAATTTAGCATTTTAAGGCATTTTTCTCCTCACTGCTTTTTTGAGCCCTTTTGCCATCTGAGTTAGCAAAATTTTAAGGTGTTATGTTCTTCAGTCAGGTTTTGACTCTTATTTCATACTTTTCTTGCATCTTTCTCATTTCTCTTCCCAATGTTTACTCCACTTTTCTCATTTGGCTTTCAAAATCCTTTTTAAGATCCTCTATGGCCTGTAACCAGCTTTTATTTTTCTTGGAAGCTTTTGGTGCAGCAGTTCTGACTTCACTGTCTTCCTACTCTTCCATGCTTAGATCCTTTTTGTCCCCAAAACAGTGGTGTAATATTGGATTGATCTGTTTCCTTTGCTTCCTTTGCTTGCTCAAGTTGCCATTCAATTACTTGACTTTTGAGCCTTTTGCTACATTAGAACTCTGCTACCAGAAAGAGGAGCTTTATCCCAAATTCTGGGGTTTTTGCTGGTACTGGAGCTATTAGTTGAGTGCCCTCTCTGAAGCCTCAACGTGCTCTGGCATACTGGTCACACACCCTAAGAATTCCACCCTAGACAGTGTTCCAGATCCCAACAAGTTAAAGAAGAGTCATTACCTCTGAGACTGGTCACCTCGTCACCTTCCAATCTACAGGCCAGGAGCTCTGGTCATGTGATGTTGGCTGCAGGACTACAGCCTCAGTTGCTTCTTGCCCTGGGAGCAAAGGCTGGATCACACTCCCGAACACCCTCTTCCCACAAAATCTACACTGAACTCTCACTTTGTCTTTGGCATCTATGGTTGATAATTCTGGAAACCACCACAGCTGCTGGTGATATGAAGTCCCTCCAGCCACCAGCTCCTCAGGCCACCCAGAGACTAAAACCCTGGGCATGCACAGGTCTGAGTTCAGCTCCCAGAGCCCTGCACTGGCCCTTTCCTGCCAGTCTGCTGGGCTGTCTTCAGTGAGAGGTTAGCTTCTCTCTGCCATTTTGTGGGTTCTGTAGTTCCAAAATATGTCTAGAGTAATTTTTTTTATTTTTTATTTTATTAAAATTAATTTATTAGTTTAGTTTCAGTTAACAAGTTTCAATTCCATAGTTCCTTGATTTTCAAATTTCCCTTACTTCCCTCCCTCCTCCCCACACAACAGCATATAGTCCAGTATATGATCTGCAAATGCATTCATATTAGACATTATTCCAATTACAAAGGCGTATTGTACTAGGTGGGATGAAAGATGGTAAGGAAGAAATAAAACCAAACAATGAAAAGAACAAGATCATTTAGTTTGCTTCCATCAGGATTCAGGTTCAGTTCCCTCTAGTTATATCTCTGGATGGCGCATTTCTCACCCTCTTGAGTCCTTCGGGATTAATTTATGTCACTGCATTGCTGAAAAGAGTCCAGTCTGTCATAGTTGGTCATCACAGATATGGTATGTCTGTGATTGCATACAGGTTTCTTCTGATTCTACTCTTCTCGCTCAGCATCAGCTCGTATAAGTCTCTCCAGGCAATTATGAAATCCGTCACCTCCCCATTTCCTGGCTCCAATGATCCTACCCGATAGATGACTGTGATTTGTCCTCGATAAGTCTGCAGGCTGGGGCTTTTGCTCTCTCTGGTGTAGTCTGCTTGTCTGCTCTTAGGTCTGGGCTGTGCAGAACCCACGCGCTCTGCGCTCAACCAGTCTGGACACACTGGGCAACCTCCTGGGCTGGACTCTGCCACACTTCATCTTCCAGTGGGCTCCGTCACTCCGGATTCCACTCAGATTCACCCTTTGAGCCTTAGTGACCAAGGAGCTCAGAGAGGTTACTGCTTCCTTTCCGCCATCTTGGCTCCTCCCTCAGTCTTTTATAATATATCTACTATCTAGAGTAATTTTTTTACATGATTTGGAGGAGGCGGATGCCAGAGCCATGCATAAGTCTTGTTTCTATGCCACCATCTTCTGTGATTTATTTTAGTAGGTGACAAGTGGATTCTTTCAATTTCTACTTTTTCTTCTGGTTCTAAAATTTATGGGCAATTTTTCTTCATAATCTTTTGTAATGTGATTCCTAGGCTCTTTTTTATGATGGTTTTCAAGTACTCTCAATAATTCTTAAATTATCTCTTCTCAATCTATTTTCTGGTTAATTGTTTTTCCTTTGAGATATTTCCCATTTTGTTTTATTATTTCATACTTTTGACCATGATTTATTGTTTCTTGATGACTCATGGAGTCATTAGCTTCCACTTGAAGAATTCAGATTTTCAAGGAGTTATTTTCTTCAGCAAGATTTTATCATTTAGCCTATTCTGTTTTTAAGGCTACTACTGCAGTTGCTTTCTCTAAACTCTGTAGTTGAAGAGGCATTATAATCTGCATCAGTGGACAGAATGCCCACACTGACAAATCATGCATTTACTTTAAAATATTGAATAATAAAAAGGTGATGATGGACATCCATGCTTCAACCCTGATCTTATTGGGAAAGTCTCTAGCTTGTGATTACATATGTTTGCTCTTAGTTTTTTAGTGATACTAATTAGCATTTTAAGAAAAGTTCTATTTTCTTTCTAGTATTTTGTTTTAATAGGAATAGGTGTTATATTTTGTCAATAGATTTTTGCATCTGTTAATATAATCAAAGGATTTTTGTTTTTATTATTGATATGATCATATATGTTCATAGTTTTCCTTATATTGAGCTAGCCCTGCATTCCTGGTATAAATGCCATGTGATCACAATGTAAGATCTTTGTAATATATTTCTGTACTCTCCTTCCTAGTATATTATTAAGAGGTTTTGGGGACAGAGTCAAAATGGCAGGATACAAACAGGACTTTGCAGGGGCTCCAGCTTCCACCTTCAAAATTTGGAGCTATAGAACCCACAAAATGACACAGAGAAGCTAGCCTCCCACTGAGGACAGCCCAGCAGCCCAGCAGGGAGCAGCCAGCTCAGAACACTGGTTGCTGACCTCAGCCCTGTGTGAGATGAAGGTTTTTTAGCCCCAGGGCAGTCCAGACTAAACACCAGCTGGAGGGTTTCTAGAACACCAACATCTGTGGCCATTTTCAGAATTATCAACACATAGATGCCAAGGACAAAGTGAGAGGTCAGTGCACTGTGGACTTTGGGACCAGTAGTGGGGAGAGCATCAGCTTTTGCCCCCAGGGCTAGGAGCCACTGAGGAGCCACCATGTAGCCACTGCCACATTGTAGCTTCAGCTCCTGACCTGTGGACTGTAGTGGTACAGGCAACCAGTCTCAGGAGTAATCACTCTTAGATTTATCCTTCTTGGATCTGGATTGTGGTCTGGGGTGGAGGTCTTGGGGTGTGTGACCAGCTTGCCAGAGAGAGTGTGTGGAGGCTTCAGAGAGAGCACCCAACTGATACCTCCAGCAGCTGAGCAAAACCCCAGCATTTGGGACAGAAGCTCCCCAGTCTGGTGGCAGAGCCTGACTATGGCAAAAAGCCCAACAGTCAAGGAATTGAGTGGAAACATGCCCAGGCAAAGGAAATAAAATAAACAGAAAAATTCAACATTAGATGCCTATTTGGGGGGCAAAAATATGGAACAGGAGGAAGACAGTGAAGTCAGAACTCCTCCACCAAAAGCTTCAAATGAAAATGCAAGCTGGTTTTAGGCCACATAGGACGTTAAAAAGCAGATAAGAGAAGTGGAGGAAAAATTGGAAAGATAAATGAAAATGATGCAAGAAAATTATGAAGGGAGAGACAACAGCCTAAGTGAGGAAAATAACGCCCTAAAAATAGACTAACTCAAATGGCAAAAGAGGCTGAAAAAAGGTAATGAGGAGAGGAATGACTTAAAAAGCCATTGCCAGATGGAAAAAGAATCTCAAAAGCTCATTGAGGAGAATCTGCCCTGGTGTTTTAGAATCAGAAGGCAAAATAGGAGTTGTAAGAATCACCTCCTAAAAAGATCCCCAAAAGAAAACTCCTAGGAATATTGTAGCCAGGTTTCAGAATTCACAGATCAAGGAGAGAATAGTACAAGCAGCCAGAAAGAAACAATATGAATATTGTGGAAACACTATCAGGATAACACAGGATCTGGCAGCTTCTACACTGTGGGATTGAAGGGCCTGGAATATGATATTCCACAGGTCAAAAGTCCTGGGATTAAATCCAAGAATCACCTACCCAGGAAAACTGAGTATCATGTTTCACAGGAAAATGTGGTCATTCAGTGGATTAGAGAACTTTCAAGTATTCTTCAAGGAAAAACCAGACTTGAACAGAAAAACTGACACTCAAATACAAGAAGCAATAGTACCATGAGAAGGTAAACAGGAAAGAAATCATAAGGAACTTATCAAAGTTGAACTATTTTTCATTCCTACATGGAAAAATGACAATTGTAACTGATGAAACTTTTCGCAGTATGAAAATAGTTGAGGGCTGGTTACATGGCGCAGTGAATAAAGCACTGGCCCTGGAGTCAGGAGGAGCTGAGTTCAAATCAGCCTTCAGACACTTAACAGAAAAACCTAGCCATGTGACCTTGGACAAGTCACTTAACCCCAATTGTCCTCCAAAAAACAAACAAACAAACAAAAAACAAACAAAAAAACAAACAAAAAAAATGGTAGAAACAGCACTTCCAGGTGCTCTATCCCACACCACTTCCAAACAATGTAAAAGGGGAATCTGAAAAACTTCTGGAGCCCCAGCACCCACAGAATGACACAGAGAAGTTAACCTCCTTCTGAGGACAGCCCAGCAGCACTTCAGGGAGTGGCCAGCACAGTGCTCTGAGAGTGGGCAGAACAGTGTGCTGGGAACCAACAGCACAATGCTCTGGGAGCCAAGCCCAGGCCCACCAGATGGAAAAAGAATCTCAAAAGCTCACTGGGGAGAATCATGCTTCAGAATTAGACTGGAGCAAATGGAAGCTAGTGACTTTATGAGAAGTCAAGATGCTATTAAATAGATCCAAACAAATGAAAGAATAGAAGGCAATGTGAAATATCTCATGGGAAAAACCACTGACCTGGAAAATAGATCCAGGAGAGATAATTTAAAGATTATTGGACTACCTGAAAGTAATGATCAAAGAAAGAACCTAGAAATCATCCTTCAAGAAATTCTCAAGGAAAATTGCCCTGATGTTTTAGACCCAGAGAGGGAAATAGAGGTTGAAAGAATCTACCAATTGCCTCCTGAAAAGGATCCCAAAAAGAAAAGTCCTAGGAATATTATACCCAGGTTCCAGAACTCCAAGATCAAGGAGAAAATACCACAAGCAGCCAGGAAGAAACAATTCCAATATTGTGGAAACACAATCAGAATAAACCAGGACCTGGCAGCTGCTACACTGAGGGATCGAACAGCATGGAATATGATATTCACCCTACAGAAGAGTGTGGGTAAGGGGATGAGAGGGGGGATGACGGAAGGGCAGGCATTCTGGGAGGGAGGGAAGTAGGAAGCACACACTTTTGAAATGGGGCAGGACCAAAGTAGAGAATGGAACAAGGGGGAGGTGGGACAGGAGGGAAGGAAACATAATTAGTCTTCTACAATGTATCTAATACAGTAATATTTTGCATTAGCTACACATGTACAGCCTATACTGAATTGCTTATCTTCCCAGTAAGGGTGGGTAACAAGGTAGGAAGGGAATGAATTTGGAATTCAAATTTTTAAAACCAAATATTTAAAAAATGTATATATACTGTTGTTAATACTATTTTACATTTAATTGGGAAATAAGAGGAGGGGATATCCTGGGGCACTGTTGTTTTAGAGAGGTGGAAAGGGGAAAAATGGGGAGAAAATTTGTAACAGAAAAACTGTTGGAAATGAATGAAGTAAAACAGAAGTTAATAAAGCATTTGGGAAAAAAAAAGTTCAAAAAAAGAGTTTTTGCATGAGTATTCATTAGGAAAATTAATCATTTTCTCTATTGTTCTTCTCTGTGGCTCATATGTTACAATTTGATTAATTTCACAGAAGGAATTTGGTAAATCCCTTTGCCTGATTTTGCAAACATTATATGATCTCAGCCAGTCCCCACTCCAGTATCTGGAAACCTTTTTGTCTTCCTAAGTTTCAGTGGCCTTGAAAAATGACTTACTAGGAATCTTTCTTGGCCTTTCTGCTCACAATTTTATTTGGTCTTTTTGGTGGTTGAGAAAAAGACATATTAAGTATATCCTTCAGAAAACATAACATGATAAAATAATAGCTATTACAAGAAACTGAAGCAAAAGATAAAATGTAATCTTGCCATCTTGAAGTCAAGGAATAAAATATAGAAACCATAATTTACAGTGAAAGATAACAGTGAAACAACCTATCAAAGCTCTTAGAGCAAAACACATCTCTTTGAACATGGATTTTTTTAATTAACAAGAATTAGTCTCTTAATTAATTAATTTTAAATTTAGAGAATATTTGGATTGATTGAAAAGATCAAAATTTGAACCTAGACAATGAAAAGATAAACTAGAATAATATATTTCTGATGAACAGAACTAAAGACTATTTCTTTCAGAAGACAAAAAAGTAAAATTATCTTTAGGTAACCTGATTTATAAAAGGTAGGATGTTATTAACAAAATAAAAAAATAAAAATTGCAAAAACACTAGAAATACAAATAATTATCAGAACCTATTGCCCTCAAGTATATGTTAAATATGTGTCCTGATTTGATTACTTGTTGGCAAAATTTGAAAATTTCTTTTAAAAATATGTTTATATCAGCATCTTCTACCATATGCCACAATATGTTTCAAATCAAAACTGTAAATATAAAAGCATTTATCTACATAAATATATGATATTGAAATTTATAGAATAATGAAAAAGAAACATTAAACCACTAAATCATAGAAAATTAACTTCAATAATTGACAAAAGAACTACTAAATAAACAAAAAGATGATCCAAATGGACTCATAGTTAAATTCTCTCAAGCACTTAAATAAAAATTAGTAATTATGTTATGCAAATTATTCTTGAAAAGAAATACAACACTATTCTAATATATTCTTATTGAACAAATATAGCCCTACAGACCCAAACAAGAGGATGATGAAACAAAGAAAAAAAAAAAGAAACACCAGCAGATTTTTGTAGTAAATAACTAACAATTAAATCTCCAGAGGAAAACATGAACATAAGCCATACTCTTAAATTTAATCTCCATTATTAACATTTTGTCCATCACTTTATTAAGTGAAGACAGTAAACAAAACAATAAATTGAGTAACTTACAATAAAGGCTTTACAACTGGCTCTTACAGCCAGTATGAGCTCATTTTCACATACCCTTTCCTAAAAATCAATATGATTGGCAACATCATTAATAATCATTGATAGAAAAATTACAAATGAAGCCTTAGTAAAAAGACAACAACTATACATATATGTATCTATATGTACATATATACATACCTACATGCATACATACATACATATACATACACACACATATAGGCCCAGACACAACACCATTAATCACTTTGTTTGGGTTAAATTTATATAAGGGTTACAAGAATATTTTCACGTTTTTTTTAGAGAATTAATGCAATTGTATTAAATTCAAAACACTCAGAACTACATAAGTGTATTTTTAAAAGCCACTGATAAAGCACAGTACTCATCTATCCTAAAAACAAAAACAAAAACAAAAACAAAAAAAACTACATGACACAAAAACTGAAGAGACATTTTAATCTAATAAATTATTTTCAATGATAAAATAGTTCTCCCCTATGTTAGTTTGACCCAGTTCTAGAACTGTGGACCATAGCAAAATGAGAAGACAAAAAAAAAGTTCATAAACATTGTCAAAGATTAGCAAAAATAAATATTATTTGTAGTTAACATTATAATTTACTTAGAAAATTGCAGAAAGTCATTAAAAACAATTTAAATGAGTTGATTCTTCATTTAAAGTAGGACATGAAATCACATCAGTATTTCTATATAACACTAACAAAATGGAGGGGAGTTAATATGAAAAGGAATTCTCATTCTCATAGACTCTCTAAGAATCAATTTACGAGGACAACTTCAACTTTTAAATACAATTTAAAAAACTGATAATAAAGATGAATGTTTGGAGAGACTTCCTTTACTCATATGTGGGAAGGACTCATGTAATAAAAATTAACATAATAATAATTTTTAGATTTAATGTTATATCTAAAAATATACCCAGGGAGTCCTTCATAGAGCCAGATAGATAATTACAAAATTCATTTGAAGAAAAACAAAAAGTTCTGCCATCTGAAGGAACACAATAAAAAAACTTAAAATTAAGGAGGAACAGCACTTCCAGGGTCAAATTATATTCCTAAAAAGTAATCATCATAACTAACAGTAAAGGCATGAAAGGAATTCTGAGTATAACATACTTCAAAAGTGGTATTCTAAATTCTGACTCAAAACTTCTACCTAGGGGCCATAGCCAAGATGGTGGAATAAAAGCAGGGACTTGCTTGAGCTCTATCCCAAACTCTTCCTAATATCTATAAAAATAACTCTACATAAATTCTAGAATAGAAGAATCCACAAAACAACAAAGTGAAACAAATTTCAAGCCCACAGCAATGTGGAAGGTTGACAGGAAAGATCTGTTGCAGCATTCTGAGGGAAGAGCACAGTGCAGCATGGGCCATGCTGGCACAGATGGACTGAATCATTGGCAACAGCAGCAGTTTCCAGTTTCTCAACCTCAAAACACCAAAGACAACTTAAAAGTTCAGTAGGAAAGGTCTGTTAGACATGTGTGAGAAAGAAGCATGGTCCAGCCCCAGTCTCAGGGTTCTGGAGGCAGTGGCAGTGGCAGAAGTGGCAGAGGCTGCTTCCATAGCTCTCAGTTCACAGGTGGTAGGGAGGTCAAGCAACTGGTCAGAGGGGGGTTGCAAGGATTTCTTTGATGGAACTGAGGAAAGATTCTCTTACTTTGCCTGTGCTTTGATCTGGGTTGCAGTTCTAGGGGGTGGTCCTGGGGTGAGGAGGAGTATGTGGCAGAGCTTGTGATGACAGTGGAGAGGGAACACTCCTCATAGTTCCAAGACAGAAAAAAGTGCTTGAGGTCCTCAAAGACCATAGCACAAGCCAGGAGAGGAGTAAACACTTCTTCTTTGATCATACCACCTTGAAAGAGCTAAGATTTTATAAGTCCTTAGAAGTATCTCTGAAAACAACTCTGCAAAACCACTGAAGCCTGGAATAGTACACCTACCCTTCCCCACCCCACCCCCCCACACACACTGGAAACAGAGTCCTACCTTGAGAAAGAGTTAAAAAGTCAAGTAATCAACAGGGAAAATGATCAAACACTGGAAAAAAATCAGATTACAGAATTTTACTTTGGTGACAAGGAAGATTAAAACATATAAAGAGAAGACAACAAAGTCAAAGTTCCAACATACTCATATATACATATAGACTTTGGAGTCTATTTAAAAATATGAATTGGTTGTAGGTGATGGAAGAGGCCAGAAAGGATTTTGAAAGTCAAGTAAGAGAGACAGAGGAAAACTTGGGGAGAGAAATGATAATGATGCCAGAAAAATTAGCCAACTGTTTGCTAAATTAGTGCTGAAGAAAATAGCATCTTTATAAAACAAAAGACTAACCCAAATGGCAAAAGAGGTGCAAAAAGCCAATAAAGAGAATACCTTATAAAGTAGAGTTTGCCAAATTGAAAAGGAGGCCCAAAAGTACATTGAAGAAAATAATTCCTTTTCTTTGCTTATTTTTAGTTTTCAACATTCATTTCCACAAGATTGTGAGTTAAAAGTTTTCTCTCCATATTTCCCACCACCCTAAAATAGCAATCCCACTAAATATTCCTTCCCCCATTCTTCTCTCTCTTCTATCCTTCCCCATCCCCCTCTGACTTTCTAGTAGGGCAAGAATGATTTCTCTATCCCAGTGCCTGTATATCTTATTTCCCAGTTGCATGTAAAAATAATACTACTAATAATAATATTTAGAAAATATTTGATTTTAAAACTTTGATTCCCAGATTCTTTCCTTTCTTCCCTCATTACCAAACCCCTAATAGGAACATAAGCAATTCAATATATGTTGTACATGTGCAGTTACACAAAACATTTCCATAATAGATATATTGTGAATGAATGACTGTGTTACCCTCCATCCTATCCCGCCCACACTTTTCAAGTGTGTGCTTCTAACTACCCTCCCCCCAATCTGAGTTCCCTTTTGTCATCCCCACTCCCCCACTTTCCTGTAGAGTAAGATACCCAACTTAGTGTGTATATTATTCCCTCCTTAAGCCGAATTCAATGAGAGTAAGGTTAGCCCATTCTCTTTGGCTTCCTGTTCTTCCCCTCCATTGTAACAGCTTTCTCCTGCCTCTTTTATATGAGATAATTTGCCCTATTCTGTCTCTCCCTGTCGTCTCTTATTATATTACTCTCTCACCTCTTAATTTTATTGTTTAGATATCATCCCTTCCTATCCAACTGATCTTGTGCCCTCAGTCAATGTATACATGTACACACATATACACAAACTCACATATGTATTTATACAGACATACACCCTCCTATATAAACATATATATGTATGTATACATATATGTATACATTTATATGTATGTGTGTGTATATATATATATATATATATATATATATATATATATATATATATATATTTCCATCAACTATCCTTATACTGAGAAAAGTCTCATGAGTTACAATTATCATCTTTACAAGCAGGAATGTAAATAGTTCCACATTAATAAGTTCCTTATGATTTCTTTTTCCTGTTTACCTTTTCATGCTTCTCTTGCTTCTTGTATTTTTTTTAGAGCAATTGTGGTTAAGTAACTTGTTCAAGGTTACACGGCCAGTCATTATTTGTGTGTGGGTGCTCATTTTCTGAGGCTGGATTCGATCTCGGGTCATCCCAACTCCGAGGCCGCCGCTCTTACTCACTGCGCCACCTAGCCGCCCCTGCTTCCTGTATTTGAATGCCAAATTTTCTATTCAACTCTGGTTTATTCATCAGGAATGCTTGAAAGTCCTCTATTTCATTGAATAACACCATATTTTTCCCTGAAATATTATACTCAGTTTTGCTGGCCAGGAGATTCTCAGTTTTAATCCTAGTCCCTTTGACCTTCAGAATATCATATTCCAAGCCCTTTCCATCCCTCAGTGTAGGTGCTGTTAGATCTTCTGTTATCCTGATTGTGTTTCCACAGTAGTAAAATTTTTCCTTCTTGACTGCTTGTAATATTTCCTACTTGACTTGGGAGATCTGGAATTTGGCTATGACATTCCCAGAAATTTTCTTTTTGGGATGTTTTTTCAAGAGGCTATTGGTGAATTCTTTCAATTTCTATTTTGCACTCTGAATCTAAAATATAAGGTAAAATTTCCTTGAGAATTTCTTGAAGGATGATTTCTAGTTTCACACAGGATTTCTAGGTTTCTAGGATCAGACAGGATATAGTAGCTTCTACATTAAAAGATCAGAGCCATTGGAATATGATGTTTTATAAGGCAACCAAGGATCAACTATCCAGCAAAAGTGAGCATAATCTTCAGGCAAGGAGATGGCTATTAAATGAAATAAGGAACCTTCAGACCTTCATGATGAAAAAGCCAGAGATCAGTGAAAAATATGATCTCCAAATAAAAGACTCGAGAGAGACATAAAAAGGTAAACAGGGAAACATACACACACACACACACACACACACACACACACACACACACAACATGTGATTCAACTAGAGCAAACTGTTTACATCCCTATATGGGAAGTTGATACCTGTCAATATTGAGAATTGTATAATTATCATGAAATTTTAAAGGGATACATAGATAGATAGATATAGATAGATAGATAGAGGATGTGAGTGGAAATTAACCAATCTGATGATAAAATACCTTATTAAGTGGTGCAAAGGGATTGTAATGGGAGAAAAGGAAAAAAGGAGGCAGAAAATGGTGAATTATGCCACATGAAGACGCATAAAAACATACTATAGTAGAGGGAAAGAAGGGAGGAAGATGAATGTTATATGGACTTTACTCTCATTGGTTTTGTTTCAAGGAGGGAATAACATAATCAGTTAAATATAGGATTCTCACATAAATAAACAGAAAAACTGACTATAGTAAAGGGAAAATGGGAGAGAGGGGAACAATGTATGAAATTTGCTCTCATAGGATTAGGTTCAAGGAGGGAATAACATTTTTTAAGTATACAAATCTATCATGCCCTACAGGCAGCAGGGAGGGGAAAAGGGGAAAAGGGGACAGAAGGAAGGGTAGAAATAGTAAGGTAGAAAGGCAGGTATAGGAAGGGTGGTGTACAGGGAGGGTGGTGCATAAAGAGGGAATACTGAGGTAGGTGGTGGTCAAAAGGAAAAGTCTTAAGTAGGGAAAGGGAGAAAGGAGAAAGAATAGCATAAACAGGAGGGAATAGGATGGAAGGAAAGACACAGTAATCATAACTGTTAATATGAATGGGATGACCTCTCCCATAAAATGGAGGCAGATGGCAGAATGAATTAAAAACCATAATCCTACAAGATGCTGTCTACAAGAAATACATTTGAAATAGGTAGATACATATGGGGTAAAGGTAAAGGCTGGAATAGAATATATTATACTTGATTAAAAGTTAAAAATGCAGGGGTAGCAATCCATATCTCAGATAAAGCAAAAGCAAAATAAAATCTAATTAAAAGAGATAAGGAAACTGTATCCAGCTAAAAGGCACCACTGAAGCAAAGCAATACATATATGCGCTTAGTATAGCAGCTAAATTACTAGAGGAGAAGTTAAGAGAGTTAGAGGAAGAAATAGATAGCAAAACTATACTAGTGGAGGACCTCAATCTCCCCCTCTTTGAACTTATTAAATCTCAAAATAAAGAGAGAAGTTAAGAACGTGAACAGATTTTTAGAAAAGGTAGATATGATAGACTTCTGGAGAAAATTGAATGGGGATAAAAAAATATATACCTTCTTCTCAGCAGTACATGGCACATACACAAAATTCGACAAAGTACTAGGGCATAAAACCCTCACAGTTAGGTGCAGAAGAGCAAAAAGGCAGAAAGGATACTTCTCAGATCATGATGCAATAAAAATTAAATGAAATAAAGGACCATGCAAAGATAGAGTAAAAACTAATTGGAAACTAAGTAATTTAATCCTAAATAATGTGTCAAACAAGAAATTATAGAAACAATCAGTAATTTCATTCAAGAGAATGCCAATTATTAGACAACATACCAAAACTTTGATCATATGCCCATATGCAGTCATTGACCACTAAGTCAGATCTAAATAACTGGAAAAACATCAGTTGCTAGGTCAAGCTAATATAGAAAAAAATCACAATTTCCACAAAATTAATTTAAATATATAAATATTTAGTGCCACCAATCAGTCCATCAAAAATTATTTTATAAAGCTAGAAAAAAAGCAAAAGAGCAAAAAGGAAATTAATGAAAAGAAACTTTAGAGAAGGTAGCCTAGCCATACCAGGTTTTAATTTGTAATATAAAGCAGTAGGCATCAAAACTACTGGCTGAGGAATAGAGTAGCAGATCAGAGGAATAGATTACATACACAAGATTTAATGGTCAATGACTGCAGCAATCTACTGTTTGATAAACCCAAAGACACCAGATTAGAAGATAAGAACTCATTATTTGAAAAAAGCTGCTGGGAAACCTGGAAAATAGTATGGCAGAAAGTGGGCATAGACCAAAATCTTACACAGTATACCAAAATAAAGTCTAAATGGGCATATGATCAAGGTATAAAGGCTGATATTGGAAGCACCCTGGGAGAGGCAGGAATAGTTTACTTATTATATTTGAGGAGAAGAGAAGATTTTATGACCTGTTTGATCATAAAATCTCTCGTTTAGAGACCAAGAGCATTATGAAATGCAAAATGGATAATTTTGATTACATTACATTGAAATGGTTTTTGTACCAAAAAAAGTCAATATAACTAAGAGTAGGAGGGAAGTTGGAAATTAGGAAAGAATTTTTACAACTCGTATATCTGGGAAAGGCCTCATTTCTAAAATATACAGAGATCTGAGTCAAATCTATAAGAATGCAAGTCATCCCCTAGTTGGTAAATGGTCCAAAGATATGAACAAGCAGTTTTCAGAGGAAAAAATTAAAGATATCTATAAGCATATGAAAAAACGCTCTAAATCACTATTGATTATAGAAATGCGAATCAAAACAACTCTGAGGTACCACACCTCACCAGTCAGATTGGCTAAGATGACAAAACAGGAAAATGATAAATGCTGGAGGAAATGAGGAAAAATTGGAACACTAATGCATTTTTGGTGGAGTTATGAACTGATCTAACCATTCTGGAGAGCAATCTTGAAGTATACCCAAAGAGTTATAAAAAAGTGCATGCCATTTGTCCCAACAATACCACTTCTAGGGCTGTATACCAAAGAGTTTATGCAAGTGGGAAAAGGATCTGTATATATAAAAATGTTTATGGCTGCTCTTTTCATGGTGGCAAAGAATTGGAAATTGAAGGATGTACATCTATTGAGTAATGGCTAACCAACCTGTGGTATATGAATGTAATGGAATCCTATGGTGCTATAAAAATTGAGGAGCCATTGGACTTGATAATAAGAGACATGTGGAAAGACATATATAAACTGATGCTGAGTGAGGAAAGCAGAACTATAAAACTTTATACACAATTACAGACTCACCATATGTGCAACAATTAACTTTGATAGACTGAGATCTTCTCAGCAATACAAGGTGGGAAGAAAACTCAAAAAGTCTCATGATAGAAAGGGATATTCATATCCCGTGAAAGAATTACAGAGCTTGAATGTAGATTTTAGCAAACTACTTGTTCTCTCTCTGTTTTGGTTTTGTTTTGTTTCTTCTTTATCATTGTTCACTACATCGGTTATAATGCTTCTTTACAGTTTGAGTAATGTTTAATGAGAAGGTATTTGTAGATTGTATACTTTAATTACATGACACCATGGGGAGGAGGGGGAGAAAATTTGAAACTTAAGGGATGGTGGAACTGAATGTTATAAACTAAAAGTAAATAAAATTTAAAAAAAAAAGAAAATAGAGGGGAAGGGGATAAGAGAAGGGTGGGGGTGGGATAGAAGGAAGGGCAGGATGGGGTTGGGGGATATCAGAATGCACACTGTCTTGGGGTGGGGGAAGGGAGGAGGTGGGGAGAAAATTTGGAACTCAAAATCTTTTGTAAGTGAATGCTGAAAACTAAGAATAAAGTGTATGTGGTGTGTGAGTGTGTGTGCGCGCTCGCGCGTGCGCGTGTGTGTGTGTGTGTGTGTGTGTGTGTGTGTGTGTGTAAAAGAAAACTTCTAGAGGCAGAGCCAAGATAGCAGAGTAGAAGCATTAAATTCCATGAGCTCCTGACCCAACCATCTCTAAAATTTTCACAATATGACTCTAAACAATTTTTAGAGGTATAGAACCCACAAAGTGAAAGAGAGAAAGACATTTCCCACTGAAATAAGCCTGGCAGGCTGATAGAAGGGTTTATTGCACTGACCTGGGAGTCAAACACAGTCCTATATGAGCCATACCAAGCCCAGGGCAACCCTGACCAGCAGCACAGACCAGCCAGAGAAGACTTCTGGAGAGTGGATAATCAACAGATTTGGTGGTTTCCAGAATTCCCCGGCCATAAATGAAAAAGAGAAAGTAATAGGTCAATGAAAGGGACTCAAGAATAAGGTTTTAGCCTCAGGGTGGCCATGAGCAGCTTTGGCTAGAGGGACATCAGAAGAGTGGAACACCAGCAGCTGTGGCAGTTTCCAGAATTATCAATCCATAAGTGCTAAACACAAGGTGAGAGGTCAGTGAAATTTGTGAAAAGGGAGTTAGGAATGTGGTCTGGCCTCTGCCCCTAAGTGAGAAGCAGCTGAGGTGCTGTGACCCTGCTGCTGCATAGCTGCTTCATAGCCCCTGGACTGCAGATTGTAGGGGGATGAAGACATCAGTCTGAGGGGCAATTGTTCTTGCTTTAACCTGCTTGGATCTGGATTGCTGTATAGGGTCAGGGTCCTGGGGTGAATGGCCAGTGTGCCAGAGTGTGTGAAGGCTTCAAAGAGGGAAGCCAACTAATAGCTCTGGCAGATGAGAAAACCAGAGGAATTTGGGACAAAGCTTTCCTCTCTGGAAGCACAGTTCTACTGTGGCAAAAACCTCAAAAGCCAAGTAATTGAGTGGCAACATGAGCAAGCAAAGGAAGCAAAGCAAGCTCAGTAATCTGACTTTGGACTCCTTTGTGGGGAAAAAAGGATCAAAGCATGGAACAGGAGGAAGACAATAAAGTCAGAACTCTTGCACCAAGAGCTTCCAAGAAAAATATGAATTGGTTACAAGCCATAAAGGAGATTAAGAAGGATTTTGAAAACCAAATAAGAGAAGTTGAGGAAAAATTGGGAAGAGAAATGAGAATGATGCAAGAAAATCAGGAAAAATGAGGAAACCACCTGATTGAAGAAAATAACACTTTAAAAAATAGACTAACACAAACATCAAAAGAGGCTCAACAAGTCAATGAGGAGAAGAATGACTTAAAAAGCCGAATTGCCTGATGGAAATAGAACTCAAAAGCTAACTGAAGAGAATAATTCCTTCAGAATTAGATTGCAGCAAATGGAAGCTAGTGACTTTATAAGAAATCAAGATGCTATTAAACACATCTAAACAAATGAAAAAAATAGAAGTCAAGGTGAACTATCTCATTAGGAAAAAAAAAAACACTGACCTAGAAAATAGACCCAGGAGAGACAATTTAAAAGTTATTGGACTACCTGAATGTAATGACAAAAAGAAGAACCTAGAAATCATCCTTCAAGAAATTCTCAAGGAAAATTGCCCCAATGTTTTTTGAACCAGATAGCAAAATAGAGGTTGAAATATTCCACAGATTACCTCCTGTAAAAGATCCCAAAAAGAAAACTCTTTGGAATATTATAGTCAGGTTCAAGAGTCCCAGATCAAGGAGAAAATATTACAAGCAGCCAAGAAGAAACAATTTGAATATTGTGGAAACAGAAGCAGGATAACACAGGATCTGGTAACTTCTACAGTCAGGGATCAAAGGGCTTGGAATATGATATTCAGGAGGTCAAAGGGGCTAGGATTACAAACAAGATTCACCTACCCAGCAAAACTGCATATAATGTTCCAGGGGAAAATATGGTCATTCAATGAAAGAGTACTTTCAAGCATTCTTAATGAAAAAAAACAGAGTTGAATAGAAAATTAGGGCGGAGCCAAGATGGCGGAGTAGAAACAGTTCGTCCAAGCCTCTCTGCCCCCAGATTCTCCACAAACTATGTAAAAAAGGACTCTGAAAAACTTCTGGAGCCCCAGCACCCACAGAACGACACACAGAAGCTAACCTCCCGCTGAGGACAGCCCAGCACCCTGCAGGAAGGACCAGCGCAGTGGTCTGGGAGCCGGCAGCACGCAGAGCGCAGAGCGCAGGAGCCGAGCCGAGCCCAGGTCCGCGTGAGCCGAGGTTTTAGCCCCAGGGCGGCAGGGCCAGCAGCCGGCTGAAGGAACCCCAGAACACCAGGAACTGTGGAGATTCCAGAATTATCAACATAGACTTGCCTAAGACAAAGTAAGAGGTTAGTGTCCTATGGACTTTGGGACCTGTATTTGGGGAATGCGTCAGCTCCCTCCCCTGGGGGCTAGAAGCCACTGAGGACAAACGCCATTTGGTAGTTTTCAGAGGCATTTCCGGCTCCCAGCCTACAAATCGTGGGGAGATCCAGCGATCAGTCTTGGGGGGTAATCGCTCTTGCTTTAACCTCCCTGCATCTGGATTGTGATCTAGGGTGGAAGTTGTGGGTGGGTTTACAGCTTGCCAGAAACGGAAGTTGCCCCCCACACGCTCGGGACGAAAATTCCTCTAGCTGGCCTTAAAGCCATAGTGTGGCAACAAGCCCAAAAGTCAAGCAATTAAGTGGCAACATGCCAAGGCAAAGGAAACAAAAAAATGCAACCCTAGACTCCTATTTTGGGGGCATAGAGCGGGAAAAGGACTGTGAGGTCAGAAGTCCTGCTCCAAAAGCCCCAGGGAAAACATGAGTGGGTTGCAGGCCATAGAGGACCTTAAGAAGGACTTTAAAAATCAAATAAGAGAAGTGGAGGAAAAATTGGAAAGAGAAATGAGAAGGATGCAGGAAAAGTATGAAATGAGGGTCAACAGCCTGACTGAGGAAAACAACACCTTAAAAAATAGACTAACTCAAATGGCAAAGGAGGCCCAAAAGAGCACTGAGGAGAAGAATGCCTTAAAAAGTCGAATTTGCCAGATGGAAAAAGAATCTCAAAAGTTCACTGAGGAGATTCATTCCTTCAGAGTTAGACTGGAGCAAATGGAAGCTAGTGACTTCATGAGAAATCAAGATGCTGTTAAGAAGATCCAAACAAACGAAAGATTAGAAGGCAATGTGAAATATCTCATGGGAAAAACCACTGACCTGGAGAATAGATTCAGGAGAGACAATTTAAAAATTATTGGACTACCTGAAAGCCATGATCAAGGAAAGAACCTAGAAATCACCCTTCAAGAAATTCTCAAGGAAAACTGCCCTGATGTTTTAGATCCAGAGGGCAAAATAGAGGTTGAAAGAATCCACCGATCACCTCCTGAAAAAGATCCCAAAAGAAAACTCCCAGGAATATTATAGCCAGGTTCCAGAATCCCCAGATCAAGGAGAAAATACTACAAGCAGCCAGGAAGAAACAATTTCAATATTGTGGAAACACAATCAGAATAGCCCAGGACCTGGCAGCTTCTACACTGAGGGATTGAAGGGGATGGAATATGATATTCCAGAGGGCAAAAGAACTGGGAATGAACCCAAGGGTCACCTACCCAGCAAAACTGAGTATTTTGTTTCAGGGGAGAATATGGTCATTCAGTGGAATAGAGGACTTTCAAGCATTCTTGAGGAAAAAACCAGAGTTGAATAGAAAATTTGACATCCAGACGCAAGAAGTAAGAGATGCCTGAGAAGGTAATCAGGGAAAAGAAATCAAAAGGAACTTATCAAAGTTGAACTATTTACATTCCTATATGGAAAAGCAATAACTGTGACTGATGATATCTTTCTCACTGTGAAAATAATGGAAGAAGGGGGTGTGGTCATATGAATACATATGTGAATGTGTGTGTATATGGTTACAGTTATATATGGATAGAGGGCATAGGTTGATTTTGTTGGGAAAGGAGAGTACTCAAGGGATGAAATTATGAGGTGAGAGAGGAAAGTGGCAAGAGGAGATGGGGAGAGACATGGTAGGGTAAACCATCTCATGTAGGGGAAGTGGGTGCAAAGGAGGGGGAGAATAAGGAAGGCTAAAAAGGCAAAACCACATTCACATTGAATTTGGTTCAGGGAGAAAATGACATACATACTAAATGGGATATCTCAACCTGCAGCAGGATAGGGGGAAGGGGCATGAGAGGAGGGATGATGGATGGGAGGGCATCCTTGGGGGGAGGGGAGGTTGGAAGTACCCACTATAGAAGAGGGACAGGATCATGTAGGGAATGGACCAGGTGGGGGGTGGGATGAGTGGGAGGAAATTATAAGCAGCCTTGCACAATATATCTACTATGATAATGTTTTGCATAGCTAGACATGTACAACATATACTGAATTACTTATATCCCAAGAAGGAATGGGTGACAAGGGAGGAAGGAAATGGATCTGAAATTCAAGGTCGTAACATTTAATGTTTCAAACATATATATAAATACTATTATTAATACTCTTTTGCCTATAATTGGGAGATAAGATGTGCAGGCATTGGGACACAAAGATTCATCTTCCTCTAATGGAAAAGTCAATGGGGGTATGGGAGAAGGTATGGGAGAGAGCAGATTGGAGGAAGCGATATCTTGTGGGACTGCTATTCTGGGAGGTTGGGTAGGGGAATAATGGGGGGAAAATGATTGTAACTCAAAATCTGGCGGAAATGAATGATGTAAAACAGAAGTTAATAAAGTATTTGTTTAAAAATAAAAAAAAATAAAAAAAAACTTTCAAATCCAAAAAAAAAAAAAAAAAGAAAAAGAAAATTAGACTTTCAGATACAAGAAGCAAGAAAAGTATGGGAAGGCAAACAGGGAAAAGAAATCATAAGGAAATTGTTAAAGTAGAACTATTTACATTCCTACATGGGAAAACTATAATTATAAATCATGAGACTTTTCTCAGAAGGAAATACACACACACACACACACACATATACATATATGTATGAATAGGAGGGTGCATATTTGTATAAATGAATATGTGAGTTTGTGTATATATGTGTATATGAAAATGTCTACATGGAAACGAAACTTGAAAACTAAAATTAGAAAAATAAAAAAAAATTAAATGTAGGCTTTTACCTTTTGAGACAGACCATTCCTATATAATTTTTTAAATCAAATTTTACGCTTGTTTTTAGTTTACTTCATTCTTTTCCACAAGATTTTTAGCTACTAATTTTCTCCCCTTCTTTCCCTTACTCATAACCCCAAAACAACTATCCCACTGTGTACCCCCCTCCCAAAATCTGCTCTCTCCTATATCTTTCCTCCTCCCCCTCTTACTTTCCAGTAGGGAAAGATGGATTTCTATACCTCAGTGCCTGTATATCTTATTTCCCAGTTGTATGTAAAAAATCATATGTATATATATGTGTGTGTGTGTGTGTGTGTGTGTGTGTGTGTTTGTAGGTAGGTAGATAGCGAAATAGATGTATAACATTTTATTTTAAAAGTTTGAATTCCAGATTCTTTCCCTTCCTCCCTTGTCACCCACCCTTACATGGAAGATAGGCAATTCTATATGTTTTGCATGTGTAGCTAAGGAAAACCTTTACATAGTAGATATAATGTGAAAGACTGACTGTATTTCCTTCCATCCTATCCCTCCGCCCACTTGTTTTATTATCTACTTTGACCCTGTCCGTTTTCCAAAGTGTTTGCCTCTAACTTCCCTACCCCCGCCCAAACTTCCCTCCAATCCATCATACCCCTTCTCATTCACTTATCCCCTCATCTCCTGTAGGGGGAGATACCCTAATTAGTGTGTATGTCATTACCTCTATAAGCCAAATTCAATGAGAATAATGCTGACTCATTTCCTTTTGTCTTCCTGTTCTTCCCCTCCATTGTAACAGTTTTCCCAAACCTCTTCTATATGAGATAATTTACCCCATTCTCTCTCTCCCCATCTCCTCTCATTTTAATCCTCACCCACCACTCAGTTTCACCTTTTAAGTATCAACCCTTCCTTTTGAATTGATACTGTGCCCTCTGTCTATGTATACCTACACACACACACATATATATATATATATATATATACACACACACACACACAAACACTCACACATGTATTCATACACCCATATATGCTCCTATATAGACATATATGTATACATTTTTACACACATATGTGTATATATATTCCCTTCAACTATTCTAATACTGAGAAAATTTTCATAAATTACAATTATCATTTTTCCATGAAGGAATATAAATAGTTCCACTTTGATAAGTTCCTCATGATTTTTTTTCCCTGTTTATCTGCTCATGCTTCTCTTTCTTCTTGTATCTGAATATCAAATTTTCTATTCATCTCTGTTTTTTTTTCATCAAGAATGCTTGAAAGTCCTCTATTCCACTGAATGACCAAATTTTCCGCTGAAACATGATACTCAGTTTTGCTGGGTAGGTGATTCTTGGTTTTAATCCCAGCTCCTTTGACCTCCAGAATATCATGTTCCAAGCCTTTTTATCCCTCAGTATAGAAACTGCCAAGTCCTGTGTTATCCTGAATGTGTTTTCACAATATTGAAATTGTTTCTTCTTGGCTACTTTTAATATTTTCTCCTTGATCTTGGAAGTCCAGAACCTAGCTATGATATTCTTAGGAGTTTTCTTTTTGGGATCTTTTTGAAGAGGTGATCAGTAGATTCTTTTTTTTTTTTTCATTTTATTGACCTTTTAATAGAAAATAGGACTTTATTTGCCAGGAAGGATGATGCCATTGTACTTCTGCTGGAACCAGTGCATGACTTCCTCTTTCCCAATTCTGTGTTTGGCCCCAGTGCAGCCTGTCCTAGATTTCTTGTCTGCAGTGCTGATCCCAGGTCTTCCCAGCACCACATAGAAGTCCAAGCCATAGATGCCGATGCTCGGGTCATATTTAATCCCCAGATCGATATGCTCTTGGATCCCAAAGCCAAAGTTGCCGGTGTCTGAGGAGTTATTTTTCCTTAACTCATATTCTCTCACCTTCAGCCCCTTCTCCAAATTCTCTTCAACTTCTGCCCCACTGACTGTACAGTGAACGGCGATCTTCTCGTTTCTCCTAATTCCAAAAGAGCAGACAGTATAGTGAGCTTTGGAGAAGACTGGGGTTTGGTCTGTGAGCTGCTCCAGAACTTTGGCCGCCCGGATCAGTTTATCTCCACTCTCCCCAACACAGATGTTGAGGCAGAGCTTACAGATGTGAAGTTCCCACATGGGGTTTTTCTTTTCACCCTGATCTTGCGCCATGGTGGCGAACCAGAAGAGAGGATGGAGCTGCCGACCCATATCAGTAGATTCTTTCAACCTCTACTTTGCCCTCTGGTTCTAAAACATCAGGGAAATTTTCCTTGAGAAATTCTTGAAGGATGATTTCTACGTTCCTTTTTTGATCATGGCTTTCAGGTAGTCCAATGATTTTTAAATTATCTTTCCTGTATCTATTTTCCAGGTCAGTGTTTTTTCCAATGAGATATTTGACATTGCCTTCTATTTTGTTATTTGTTTGGATCTGTGTAATAGTATCTTGATTTCTCATAAATTTGCTAGCTTTCATTTCCTTTAATCTAACTCTGAAGGAATTATTTTCTTCAATGAGCTTTTGAGATTCATTTTCCATCGGGAAAATTCTGCTTTTTACAGCATTCTTCTCCTCATTGGCTTTTTGACCCTCTTTTGCCATCAGAGTTAGTCTATTTTAAGGTGGTATTTTCTTCAGTTACGTTGTTGATTTTCTTTCCTTATTTTCTTGCATCATTCTCGTTTCTCTTCTCAAATGTTCCTCCAGTTCTCTTATTTGTTTTTGTTAAAATCCTTTTAATCCTCCTCTATGGCCTGTAACCAGGTCATATTTTCTTGGAAGCTTCTAGTGCAGGAGTTCTGA
The DNA here is from genome assembly GCA_011680675.1 of Gymnobelideus leadbeateri. Classification (NCBI taxonomy): domain Eukaryota; kingdom Metazoa; phylum Chordata; class Mammalia; order Diprotodontia; family Petauridae; genus Gymnobelideus; species Gymnobelideus leadbeateri. The sequence goes on along the minus strand of WOXC01003670.1, from coordinate 71,227 downwards.
CATTTTGTCTTCCTCCTGTTCCATGATTTGATTCTTTTTGTCCCCCAAAAAGTAATCAAAAGTTGGATTGCTGTGCTTGCTTTGCTTTCTTTACTTTCTCATGTTGCTACTCGATTACTTGACTTTTGACCTTTTTCAACAGTAGAACTTTGCTTCTAGAGAGGAGAGCTTTGTCCCAAATCCAGAGGATTTTCTCAGCTGCTGGAGCTATTAGTTGGCTGCCTTCTCTGAAGCCTCCATTTGCTCTGGCTCACTGGTAACACACCCCAGGATCTCTACCCATGATAGTGTTCTAGATCCCATCAGTTTAAAGCAAGACAGATTACCCCTCAGAATTTTTGCTTGGTCCTCTTACAATCTGCAGTCCAGGTGTGCTGACACAGCCATTCGGTGGTGGCTGCTGCATCTCAGCCACTTCTCCCTCCAGGGGCAAAGGCTGGACCACACTCCCAGACCCCCTGTTCCCACAGAGTCCACAATGACCTCTCACTTTCTTTGGCCTTTATGGGTTGATAATTTTGGAAACCACCACAGCTGATGGTGATCTACTCTCCCAATGTCCTCCTAGTTGTGGCTGGTTGGGCCATCCTAATGCTAAAACCATGGGCTCACCTGGGGCTGGGCTCTGCTCCCAGCAGGCTATGATGTACCCTTCCTGTCAGCCTGCCGGGCTGTGTTCAGTGGGAGATTTGTTTCTCTCTGTCACTTCGTGTAAATTTTGTTGAGTGTCATTATTTTTATAGATATTTGAAGTGGTTGTGGGTGGAGTGCAGGGAGTTTTCCTGCTTCTATTCCACCATCTTGGCTCTACCACCTATAATTTTTTTTGTAAATTCTGAACTTAAGAAGTACCAAATTTTAGAAAGGATATACATGAAATTGTTAATTATGTTTAGCTTGTTGAAAAAAAGTGTGTAATAAATTTGGTTTGTAACTTTGAAAAATATTTTGCCTCAGATTATTCTGCCTTTGAATAGCTCTGATTGTAGAGCCTTTCTTACACCAGGATTTAATATGTATCTTTGCAATGTTTTCCTGTTGCTTTCCTTTCTCTTTTCTATATCCAAAAAGAATAAGTCTAACCTCTTTGTCATATGATAGCTCTACATACATTTGAATATTATTATCGTATCACTCTAACATTTCTTCACATCACTGGGCCTCAAGACTTTTACCATACTAGTTGTTGTACAATTGTATTACCACTTCTCCATTCAAGCCTGCATTCTAAAAATATATTCGATTCACCTCATAAATGTCTTGTTTGTACATTATTGTCTCCCTTACCAAACTGTAAGCCCCTTAAGACCAGGGATCACTACTTTGCCTTTTTTTAGTGTCTGGAAATGTTTGGAAAAAGCTTTATACATGCTTATTAAGTTGTCTTGAATATTTTTGGATTTCATGTGTTTCAATAGAACCCCAAATCACATAAACCTTTTGGCTGCTACAATGCATTACAAACTCACATTCAGCTTGGAGTATATAAGAACCGCCAGTTCTTTTTCAGAACAATTAATGTTTAATCTTGCTTCTCCCTTCTTAGACTAATTATTATTTTTGTGCCAAAGTATAAGTCTTTACATATATACCTATTGAATTTCATCTTATTAAATTCAACCCAATGGTCCAGCTTGAAAAATTGTTAGAATTATGAGTATACATTGCAATGTAGCTTGCAACTTCTTGTCATTTATAAGACTTGTTATGACAATAAGCTGTTGAAAATTATTCTTCATTTCCAGCCATCCAACTAGTTATAAATCCATCTAATTTTATCATCTGATCAATATCACTCTATTTTCTCCAAAATAAGTATCAGAATTTTCCCCCAGAAATACAATCTTACCTGCCTTTTCCTCTATGTTATTTTACCTGGTTTCCAGAAATTCAAGTCCCATTTTTAAATCCCACCTTCTTATTCAAATGTTCACTTACCAAATTAATTTTTGTTTATTATTTGCCTTTTTTTGGAGGGGTAAAGGCAGGACAATTGGGGCTAAGTGACTTGCCAAGGTCATGAAACTAGTAAGTGTTAACTGTCTGATGCTGGTTTTAAACTCAGGTCCTCCTAACTCCAGGGCTGGTGCTCTGTCCACTGTGCCATGTAGCTGCCCCATTCATTTTCCCTTATATAACACTTGCATTCAAAGGGAGTAACAGTAAGGACAACGTAGTGATAAGACCTTGGTTTTCAGGGTTTTTTGCCCAAGATTCATAATCATTTATTCAATGCTTTAGATTCTTTCTAGCCATGATATTTGTATACATTCTTCATCTTATTGTGTAAAAACATGATTTAACGAATAAGAATTTAATTTTTTGCAGTTCAAAATTTTAGTTCCTTATAAACCTTTTAATATAAAGAAAATAACAAATGTATATAAAAGAAAATATTTCATATTAAAGCAAATAATTCAAAGTAAACCGATTTATCATTTAGATGGGTCAAACAGTAAAAGCCTAGTATCTGATTCTATTAACAGAACATTTTTATTGTTGGATATTAAGTTCAATTTTCACATACATTCATTTTGACCTTAGAACTTAAAAGTTGTTTCAGAAAGAGGAAAATTCAATATTATATTCCTTGCTAAAGCAGTTAAATTTTTAACTTTAAATATTATTGTTAGTCTTTGTCAAATTATTTTTGGATTTTATTTGCAAGAAATTCTATCACAGCATCATTAAACTTACTCTGTTTTTCCTGAAGAATTTTTTTTTGTTATATTTTGCTCCAAATATTCCTTTATTAGTTTCTGAGATCTGTCGTTTTCTTTTCTATTACTCATTTTTGAACATCTTAAATAATGTAATGCTACAGCAAAATCTGAAGTAATATTGCTAATAATTCAACCTCTCCAAAATTTTCATCAATTCAGCATCAACTGTATAAAGTACTGATGTCACATTAATGTTGTAACTATGTCTGTACAGTATTGAAGTTATCTCTCTGCTATTTCTTACTGGCTATACTGCTGAAGTGATTCCTTTTCCAGTCTTTGATAATGTCTTTTAGGTCTTTGATTCAACTTTTTATTTACACTAATCTTGCATCTTTTCCTTTGGGTTATTTACAATTTTTAAAATTTTTCTTATATATGACCAACAATTATAAACAAGATACCTTAATTAATAGTAGACTAATTCAGTGAGCAACTCTACATCATAATTTAATATAACTCTTAGAAGTGGAATTATATAACGAATGAATGATGTATTTGGAGTCAGAGAATCTAGGTTCAAATCCCAGCTTTATATCTTATTTCTTGTTCAATCTTGGGAAAGTCACTTAAACTCTTTAAGATTCAGTTTTCTTATCTGTAATGAGAAAGTTGCAAAAGATGACCTCCCAGATTCCTTTAAAAGCCAATTCTGTGATCTATGATTAACTTTTTTCCCTGTATATTAGTAGGCCACCTCTTGTTTCCTTGTTTTTATATCCCTACCATTTATCACAGTGCTTGGTACATTGCAAGTGCTTAATAAATGTTCCAACTATGTATGTATGTATGTATGTATGTATCTATCTATCTATCTATCTATCTGCTTTTGTAGTCTTCCAAGGTTAGAAAAAGGTAATAAAACCTCATTTCCAAATAAGATCATTTTGTAGATGATTGCTCCTTTCTTAAGATATCTTTCACAATACTGTCAAAATGTTTTCAGTGGGCATATATTTCATAGTTTTATGTCTTAATGTGGAGATTCAAAGGATCATTGAACAAAGTTTAATGTAGAACACGTTTGCATTGGCCTTAGAATCTTATTTGGTTTCAACATGTACATGAAAGATGGTATTAGAGAAGAACTTCTAAATCTGTGTTGGTATAACAAATGAAAACAATATTAATCAACAAACAATAGACTAATAGTCAACTAAATCTGTCTACTATGGAAAATTGCTTATAAAAACTTACTTATGGGGCGACTAGGTGTCACAGTAAGTAGAGTGTCGGCCCTGGAGTCAGAAGGACCTGAGTTCGGATCCGGCCTCAGACACTTAAGGCACACAAACGAAAACCTAGCCATGTGACCTTGAACAAGTTCCTTAACCCCAATTGCCCTCCAAAAAGAAAAAAAAAACAACCTACTTATTCTCCACTTATTTAACAAATTATAACCTCAATAATCCTGATTAAAGTTTTAGATATTGGCTAAAATAAATATGGTAACTTTTTTGTATTTTTATAAATATGATTTCTATCTTCTCTTATAGAACCTAGGTTGTTGCTGTCCAAATCCTTCTTTTATTCTTATTGAGGACTAAGATGGAAGAGATGCTTTTGAACTATGCCATAACAGATCTTATAGATATTTTATTAGGAAATACAGGTAAATCAGTATTATTTTATGTGATTCAAATGTAGTCTAGTAAACAGACTACACTGGTTTGTATTATTGACTTTCAGAAGACTGTTATCAGGCAGTATATAACTTCATAAATTATACAAAGGAGTATAATATTTGAATTGTACTCTATGTGATGCTGTAGTATAGCCACTACTCAAATGATTCTCTCAGAATTGCCCCAACACTAGAGAAGAATATGTTTCCTCAATAACTGTAGTTTCCCCATTTGCTACCTGTCTGCAAATACTTATACTCCTCCTCTTTCCAAAGAATTTTGGTCTTTGAATTTAAACAAAGGGAATAATAAGAAATGTAGATCAACATTATTTAAATTTGGAAAATTCTTTGGCTTCATTCCTATTCTACAGCTTGACTTTCCTATTTTATTCAATGATCTGAATATACCCATATATTTTCACAATTTATTATCGTCGTGTGGTTTATTATATATAAAAAATACAGGGAAAATTTCAAGAGACAGCAAGAGGATTTTCCCCCTCCAACTATTCTCAAAAACATCTTTCTTATTGCCTTTCCATTTTCTTTCTAGGGGTGACAGCGAGAATACTCACTATGACACATTTACTAAAACATGAGAAATGGAAGGTAATGGATTACATTACTAAGACTCTAGACACTTCTATGATGCCTGGATTCAGGTCTTAGATAGTAAAAGCATAGGGACATGAGAAGGGACAATTCTCCTCTGACCTAGCACTGGATTTTCAACAGATACCAGTTAAATCCTGCTCTGGCCTTACTTCTACAGCACTGATCTCCAAAAGTCTTCTCTAGGCCTTGACCAGGCTAAGAAGTGATTTCTGAATTGATCCAGATGTGGTCTCTGCTCTTCAGGTGCACTGCCAGTCATCAAAGGTACAGAAGCAACCAAAAACCCAGGAGTTTGATCTTAAAAGCCCACCTCTGTAGGCCATGGGATGGGCAAACATCTACAGTCCCACTGAAGTCTGCTTCTGTACCCCCAAAATGATGGTGGTGGGGGAAATGGAGAAGTCTATCTCAAGGAAATAAAGTAATCCTTTTCATAAAATTAGTAACTGTTGATCCCCATGGCTTATGAAGAACCTCAATATGACCTCAGTGGCTCCTTGCCCAAAGAACCAAGAAAAGGAAAGAGGGAACCCTAAAGTCCTTACAATGCTTGCACACATATCTCATCACTTCTTTATGAATTACCAATGTTTCTTCTTCTCAAAATTTCTTGGGATCTACTTCAGTCTCCACAAGAGTGAAAAACCATTGCAGATATTCATTATATATGAATTTTTCTCCATATGTTTTATAAAAATCATTAGAAGACTACAAAAAGTATAATTTTATAATATGCTTACTCTAAATAAAGTTTAATTTTTATATCTCTCTGGAGCAGATTATGAAAATATAACTGAAGAAGGAAAAGGGACTGATTAGACATAGTGGGGAAGAATTAGACAGAAGACATTTATCTTTTCACTTTAGGTGAGTATTTCCTATACTCATCTTCCTTGATAACTATAATCATAGTATCTTTCCTTCATATATATTTTCCTTGGAAAATTAAATATATATGTACATATATGCATATACATTAATGTGTTTGTATATATGTATATGTGTGTACATATATATGTGTGTGTGTGTGTGTGTGTGTATATATATATATATATGGAGAGAGAGAGAGAGAGAGAGAGAGAGAGAGAGAGAGAGAGAGATTAAATGCCTGATATATTGATTCTAGAGGAAAAAAAGCTCTTTTTAAAACAAAGAAACAGTACTACCTAGTGATTCTTTGAATGTTTGCATTTCTTAAAATTTAGTGAAATGAAGTAACATTAACAAAGAACAATGAAAATACTTACGCAAATGAGGATTTACAGGAGCTAAAAAAAAAGAAAAAAGAAAGTTAGCACAAATTTAAAGAATTCAAAAAGTGAAAGAATAAGCAATTCTTCCTAATCTATCAGTGACTCTGGCCAAAGTATTTAATATTCTTCCTAACTGTAGTTCTATTGAATTATGTGGCACCTGTCCTGTTCCATAAGATTCAGCAATGTTATTCTTAGGTAACCCCAAAGGATAATTATTGTATCGATGAGTCACTTCCAAGTATAGTACTGAAGTAGTTTAATGAAATATCCTTTTGGTACTCTAATCTATTCTAATAATATTCTCTAAAATGAAAACTAGGATACTATTTTACTTGCAACATATTAAAATCTAGATATTTAACCATGGAAGTAATTATTAGACACAGATTTTATGTATTTTTATAAGCTGTCTGCTTAACTTAAAAATAACTTGGAATATAATGGAAATATAACCAATTCTCTTGAGTAAATGGATAAAAATATTCGTAACTTTCATCTTGACAATATGTTTTATTTTGTCACTTGTAAGAGTTTATAATTTATAAGTAACAAATATTATATTTTGTGTGAAAAAAAGGTTTATTATTCAGAAAACCAACATGATTTATATTATCTTTGAAGGCACAAATTTGATTTTAGTATGAAGATGGATTAACAGTTTAGAATTCATTTTTAAAATATAAATGATCTAACAAATACATGCATATATCATTAGATGGAGACTTATTAAAATAATGTTGTATATATTCAGCATATTTTAGGTAGTTTTTCCTATTGCTTTTAAGTCAAAATGTTTTATATACAGAATATATTTTTTCTCCATTGGCTTGAATTGTCTTTATGATTCTACTTTCTCAGTTTCTAAACTTCCAAACCAGTGTTAGAGAATTATAATGAATCTATAGATGTATGAAATTCATTGAAGTAAGGGCTATTTGTGTAGGTGAAAGGATGTACAAATGTGTCTTTTCATCATATATAAGGGTATCTTTCAAATACAACACAACTCTTAAATTATGAATTTTATATGTAATATGTTTTATTTAGAGGAAAGAGCCCCATCTAAATATGTACTCTACATAAGCAATTTTTGAATTGAATGTTTTAAAATTTTAAGTTTTATTAACAGCCAAGTTATGTTTAACTTGTATTATGCCATATGATGAGTTTGATTTTCTCATTTAGATGAATAAAAATGGGAGTAATGATATTTTTAAATTTTAACTTCATTAAGAGAATTAACGAATTCTTGTTTAATGTTAAATAGATTATTTTGTTCCAATCTATATGAAGTATGACTATATTATAGAAAATGATGGCTTTTTACTAATTTGTTAGAAGCAACATTCTTATAGAATAGAAAATTACTTCTAGTTAAGATAGGCTAGGTTTTCTTTCAAAAGGTAATTAAACTATCCTTAAGTCTTACTCAATGCAAGAGATAAAGACTTGATGATTGATATAGCCCCCTAATAACATAAAAGCATACAAATCTGATAAATAGATAATACTCCTCAGACTTAACAACTATCCCACTGCCATTTGAATCAAGACATGCTCCCTACTGGGTATATTTATATATGTAGGTAAGGGTAGTTTCAGACAAATGAGCCACTGCTTCATTTCAGATCTTTCCTGAATATTTTCCCGTGCCATTGTATGTAAATATCATCTTATGAAATGCTATATTGTATACAAGCATTTCATTTCATTCTTTTTTTTTCTTTTTTTGGGGGGTAGGCAGGGCAATTGGGGTTAAATGACTTGCCCAAGGTGGCATGGCTAGTAAGTGTTAAGTGTCTGAGGCTAGATTTGAACTCAGGTCTTCCTGACTCCAGGGCTAGTGCTCTAATTCACTATGCCACCTATCCATCCCATCTCATTTCCTTGTAATGCCAAGGCTGAACCTTGGTATCAGTCTGAGTTAGACCTAGTCTAATTATCTAGTCCAGGGGTGCGGAACCTGCAGCCTAGATTACACAAGTGGCCCTCTAGGCCCTCAAGCACAACCTTTTGACTGAATCTGACCTTCACAGAACAAAAACTCTAGGCTGTAGGTTCCCTACTTGGATGTAGTCCAATCCCTTCCTCTCCCCATATCCGTGTTTTTTTTTTTGTTTGTTTTGTTTTTGCAGATAAAAACTTGAAGCACAAAGATATTAAGTTACTTGTCGAAGGTCACATAAATATGAAATGGCAGGAGGCAGTATTTGAATGCAAGTCCTCTGATTCCAAAGCCAAAACTTTGTCTACTCCACCATAGTGTAATCTAAGATATTTTTTTTTCTAAACCTATGAAAATAAGGATAGTTCCTTCCCTCAAGATGTATTAAGGGTATTATCTCAGGTTGTTTTGATGTAGGTTGTTATTTGCCAGTATAGAAAAGGCCACTAAGAGCCTCAGTTCTCTCATTGACATTTCTGACATTAGACAAATAGTATGAACAATACCTGGAAGTTTCACTCAAAGTGGTATACTCACTGTATATCCCCATTAAATATCTTCCTCCTTCTATGGGTAAGTAAATCTTTTTACATTGACTATTAGATGGATTGGAGTGAATCATTTCATTTTAATATCAAATCTAAATCACATGAGTCAGAAACATTCAGTCCATACCAGCTGACCTCAGGGGTTACATGGGCCCTAAATGGCTCAGTGATGTTGGATGAGATAACCCAAGTACGTTGATATGGAGAACAAAGATACCATCAAGTGTGCCATCACTAGAATCATCAGCTTAGATCATAAGTAAGCAAAGAAATATATATTAAGCACTGGGCCAGACACTATGCTAAATGTTTTAGAAGTATGTCATTTGATTCTCTCAAGGGGAAGTGGTGATATTATTAACTCTTTTTTTACAGTTGAAGAAAATGAAGCAGAAAGAAGTTAATAGACTTTCCCACAGCTCTCTGAAGCCTGATTTGAATGGAAGCATTGGCTCAGTCCTCTAACTATAGTTTGGGAAAAATAAGAGTAAACTCTTTTTGATGTGGTAGTACCATTTCCTTGATGCAACTTCTCTGACTTCCTCTCTCTTCATCTAACCTAATTGTCCCCAAATTTCTTGAGGGAAACTTCTGGGACTGTATACAAAGGTTCCAGATACATGTGTAATAAGTGTCTTTCAAACTTGTTGGTCTTAGACCATGAAAATCTACTTGATGACCTACTGACCAAATGCTGGCAAAGGGCACCAAGTCCAGAGAAACCACTATATTCTCACATTACATTTGGAAAAGATAAACCTTCCTTTATCAATCACTCGAGTGTCTCATTTCATACCAACATTGGACCCAAACTAAAAGGGTTCTGGTTTCAGAGTGATGCAAAGAACATTTGGTGTAGTTCTTACATGGTTAGAATAAGGGGAAATTGTTTCATGGTTTACATCATGATACAGGTGGAGGGAAAGACTTGTGAATATAGAAGAGGTAGGTTGTCTTAAGAAATGACAGGACATTGCCTGGCTTCTTGTTGCTGGTGCCCTTATGATCTTATAGAGGGAGTTTTCTCTATGGGACAAATAGCAGTATACAACTCTAGCATTTTGGGGTTGTGAGGGGGCCTTCCCAAGATGATAAAGTAATAAGACCAGAATCCCCAGGATACTATTGTCTAGATTTCAGAAGTTGGATTTCCAGTGGAGTCAGACTGAAAATAAACTGACCTGTTGCATTCAGCAAGTAGAGACAAGCTTTGGTTTTCAGGGACCTTATAACGAAAGCTAAGGAGCAACTAGTGGTGCTGGTGGCTGTGCAGGTAAGAACAAAAAAAAGATTTCCCTAATGGGAATGGGGATTGAAGGGCCCCATATTATGGTTTATGATATAGAGATTTTGGTTCTTCCTGAGACAGAGGCCATCGTGACTGGAAAAAAAGTCAATTGGAGAAAAGCCTGGGAATCACCCGCCAATCATTGGAAAGCCTCAAGCTTATCCTATCATTGTTCCCAGGAGAGGTTTAGAGACACACTCCATGCATAGCTAATCTTTGGGACAATCATGCTTCCTGGGTGGAGTTCCATGCAGATGACTTCAGACTTAAGCAAGAGATGTAGCCCACCATACAACCATATAATTGTGGGTCAATCAATTGGTAAAATGTGATGAGGAGGTTGGAATGACTGTAGCTTGGGCAAATACTTCTGTCAATACTCTGGATACGGGGGGTGTACAAGAGAGTTAGAGAACTCCTTGTCATTTTGCTGGGTGGACAAAGGAGGATAAAACCATCCCCAGAAGTAGAGAAGAAAGGCAGTGATGGCAAGCTCATGAGGGTGATAGTAAAACTCTGGGAATTAAGTGCCAGGGCACTAGGGTCCCATCAGTCCCACCTAAGCCTGAGTCATCCTCCAAATTGTTTTTTTACTGTATAGTTATTCCACGTTTCCAACCCTTCATGACCTGTGGACCCTGGCATGCCAATGTTTTCAATGTTTTTGTTTGCATTTGCAAAGATACTCAGTTTGTCATTTCTTTCTCCAGAGGATTATGGGAAAAAAGAGATTAAGTGATTTGTCCAGGGTCACACAGTAAATAAGTGTCTGAGATCAGATTTAAATTCAGGTTTTCTTGACTCCAGACCCATGTAAAGCCGCACACAAACAGCTTTCCAGAAGAATGCTACTGTGAACAGCTTTCAAGGTTCTGATTACCCAGTATAGTGAACACTCTATTTATTCAATAACAAATAAGAGCAAAACATTCACAGTAAATCAAGGTACAGCATTCACAATGTTACAATTTATCACAGATAATCAAAATACAGCATTCACAACAACTTATCACAGAAGATGGCCACATATTTTTCACCACAGTTTTGAACAAAGTATAATCATTTAGTCAATTAATCATTTATTAACTCAATCATTCAATCCTCCTTCATCATTCACTTTTCACCAGAATCACCAGAAAATATACAAACCCTCCACCCCTAGGTTATTAGTAAATTACAATTTCTCAGTCAGTACATGGTATCCAAATAAAGTCTTCTTTCAGCTTGACTTGGGGTAGTTTCTTGGATTCCCTAGATCCCCTTTCATGGTCCCAGATCCTACCTGGATTCACCAAACTGTGACCTGGGTTCAAAGGCAGAGAGCTCCATGTGCTTGTGCAGGTCTCTGTGCAGTTCTTGCTCCATATTGGAGCTCACAGTGTCTAGCCCATCTCAAATACTTTACAGTCTGTTCCTGGGAAGACAAGGCTTAACAAAGCCACCAACAGGTCCATGCAAAGTACGAGAATCACAGTCATGCTTCCTCAGTCTTTGGCATCTCTGGCTGCCCTCAAAAATTCTCAACAGCCTCAGCAGCTCTGGCTGGCCCTAAGACTCAGCAGAAGTTTCAGCTAGTTCCCAGAATCAAAATCACTTCATACAGGTTCTCCAAATAAAAATTATTCTCTCCAGCCTGGGGGGGGGGGGGCTTTCCTTTTCAGCCTCCCCAGTGGCAACAGCTTGTGCCTCCAGGAAGCTTGTTCCAAGAAGATCTCTCTTTCCCAGCCAGGGTCTTTCCTTATATACACTATTGCTCCTAATTATTCAGCCCCTTCCTCTCACATCCACTACAGGGGTTTTCTGTTCAGCCCCTTCCTGCTATGTCAGCAACAGGAATTCATATCTTTTGTTTCCTTAACAGAAGCTTAATATGAACTAGGTGTTAAGTACCTCTCAGCTTAGCAATACAAAAGGAACTTCAAATTGCATTACTATTACAACCCAGAAATTAGCTCCCATTTGGATCAGGGCCCCCATTTGGATCATTCAGAATAGACTAGAGGGGGCAGTCCATAGAGGGAAGAGGGATTATGGGTTGAGTTTTGTTGTTGTTGTTGTTGTTGTTGTTTGTTTGTTTTTTGAAGGGGAGGAGTGACTTTCAGTAACTTCTACATATGTTATAGTGTATATGACCAATTGGATACTTAGAATACTAAGTCTCCAAGGGTGTGAAATATATTTCTTTTGTAGTGATGGAGATAAAGAAATCTGGAGTATATCCTTATACCCAATCCCCTACCTATGAGGAAGGCAATAATGGTACCTAGTAGCTTACAGAACACTGAACAGAGTTATTAGATCAATAGCTGTTGGTCTTGTCAACACTGAAAACTAGGCAGCCCAGGAAGAGGGTGAGTGTTATGTGGCTATTAATCTTGCCAATGATTTTTTCTCTATTCCTGTGGCTGAGCCTACTCAGGAAAAAAACTTTTATTTTTACCTAGGAAGGAGTATAATATGCCTTCACCATCCTTCTCCAGAGCTAATTGAACTGTCATATTCTGATGAGCAGAGATTTGAAAGAAGCCTTCTTATTGATATATACACCACTATATTGATGAAACAATGTTGAAGCAGTCTATGACAAAGGTCATGGATCAGATGGCAGTCTATATGAGGGACAAGGGGTAGGAAATCAATCTAAGAAAATCCAGAGTTCAACTCACTCAACACAATTTTAAAGGAATTTAGAGAGTAAGGAAACCTAGAGGATTCTAGACACAGTCCAGAATAAACTACTGTGGTTCTCCAGCATCTTAGAAGGAATACTAGAAACTTGCTGGATGCCAGATTTTGGAAAATCCACATTCCATACCTAGATATCCTAGTAGGCCTTATTTACCAAGTCACCCATAAGTATCTTTCAAGTGTGGACCAGAAACCAAGTTTCAGCCCTGGACACTGTAAAGTAAGTGGGTAAGCAATCTCTTCTTTGGGTCCTTATGACCTTGCAGGGCCCATGTTCCCGGAGGCCTCTGTCCATAAAGACTAGCCTTTGGCAGGCACCAAGGGATCACCAGAATAAGCTACTGTTTGGTTTCTGGAACTCTAAATATAATATTAAACTCAACCAAATGAGAGGTCATGGTGACAGAAGCCATATATAAATAGTGTTCCATATAAAGGACAAAGGGTAGGGAAATAATATTTTTGTTTTTGTTTTTGGCTTTTGGGAGGGGAGAGGGCAGGGCAATTGGGGTTAAGTGATTTTCCCAAGGTCACAGAGCTAGTAAGTGTTAAGTGTCTGAGGCCAGATTTGAACTCAGTTCCCCCTGACTCCAGGGCCTGTGCTCTATTCATTGCACCACTTAGCTGTCCAGTAGGTGAATAACTTTAGTAACTATCCAGGCTCTCAATCAAGGTAACAAGCTCCTTGTGCTCACAAGTGTGGCAGACATTGGCAGTGGGCAGCAACATCCACCAAGTTGCAGGGTGTTGCAGAAGCAATGCTTACCAACCACATAAACATCCTGTCTTGTAGGCTGGGTGAGTATATATTTTTTCTCATACAAAGGAATAAAATCAGACTTGAGACTTAATTGATCCAGAACCAGGAGAACATTGTACATAGTAACAGCAATGTTGTACAAGGAAAACTATGAATGACTTAGGTATTTGTAAAGTCGAGCACAAGCAGCTCTCCTGAGGACTGCTACTGTGAATAACTTTAAGGTTCCAATCACATAGTATAGTGAACTCTCTATTTATTCAACAGCAAACTGTTATGGGAATGGGAATTTAAGATCTTCCCTACCCCTAGGCCCTTTGATAGGCTTAAATGACTCTGAGAACCTTCCTTGATTTGAAAATATTCTCTGCCCCCTAATAAGATGAATATGGTCACATGAACCCTGTGGTGGGATGCTTATTTTTCAGGAATGCCCATGCCTTGGTGCTTTATGATTGGATAGTGGATCAAGAGGGTTATGACATTCTTTGAGTCAAGAGAAGGCTATATGTACCCTGATATGAGATTTTGTTTTGGGGCACATTTTGAGAAGTGTGTGATTTTACCAGATGAGACTATGGGCAGCCAAAGAGCCCCCCAGCTTTGAAAACACAGGTGTTGGTGCTTCCTGCTTTGGTAATTAGGTATGGATGTAATGGTCAGACCTTCGGAAGCCTGTCTGCTGAAATGTTTCTCTGTCTTCTTGTAATTTCTGCTTGTAACTTGTTTATATTCTCTGAATTTCGGGGTGCTGACCTTTTCTCCCTGAACTAGGCAAATGACATATGTTTTATTAAAGCAAGATTATTAACCAATTTTGAGTTGCTTTCCTTTAGAAAATCAGATCTAAGAACCTGTGTTGTCAGCCACCCTGGGTATACTAGGGTGCTTGCTATTACACAAACTAAAGCAAAACATTCATAGAAACCAAAGTACAATATTTACACTGACATAACATAACAACTTATTACTAAAGTGATCACATATTCTTGAAAAAAGATACCATTCAGTAAGTCACAATCTAAATCAATCAATATAAAATACCCATCTGAAGTCTTCTGTCATCTTGATTGGAGACTGACTTCCAATCATCCTTAACTCAATTATCCTTAAGCAGCAATCATCCTTAAGAATTATAAAGTGCAAAGGTCTCCCACCCCTAGGTTACATTCTTAATCATGTCAGTCAGCATTAAGTATCCAAGTAGAGGTCCTTTCATCTTGACTGGAGGCTGACTCCCAAACTCCACAGTGCCTCTTCCATGCTTCTGGATCTTGCATGAATTCACCCAATAGTCACCTGTATTCACAGGTAGGCAGCTATACCGGCTTTGGTCCAGTTCCTTTGGTATAGTTCCTGGACCAGCTCTACACATCAAGCTTAGGAGAATTACAAAAATACTAACATACATTGTAGGCACTATCATCAATTAACTTTCTGTTTGTGAAATCAATGCAGACAGAACAGACAGAGTGCTGGCACCATAGGCATCCTTCCTCCCAGTTCAGCTTGGCTCCCCTTTCTGCTCTTGCTTTTATATGGTTCGCCTTCCTGGTTCATCCTTCTGTAAAGCCAAGCAGATCAGCTTTCCAGAGGACTGCTGCTGTGAACACCTTCAAGGTTCTAATTACATAGTAGAGTGAACTCTCTATTCAGTAATAAACTAAGACAAAACATTGGAAGAAACCAAAATACAGCATTCACAATGTTATGACATAACAACTTATCACTAAAGTGGCCACATAGTTTTCACCAAAGTGGCTTTATAGCTATAAACAAAAGATATAATTCAGTAAATACTTAACTAAATCATTCTTAAGAAGTAAGCTTCCTTAAGGGGCAATACAAAGGTCAAAGTTCTCCACCCCTACTTCACATTGTCTTAATTTCTGGAGTACAAAATTTTCCCACTCCTAGGCCACAGTAAATCATGATCTTCTCAGTCAGCTCTAAGTACCCAAGGAGAGATCTTTAAATCTTGACTCAAGGCTGGCTTTCAAATTCCATGCTTCCTCTTCCATAGGTCCAGCTCCCTGGAACTACCCAACTGTCACTTGGCTTCATGGGCAAGGACCTCTCAGCTCCTTGTCCAGCTCCTTGTCCAGTTCCTCATCTAGCTCCCATTCCATATTGCAGCTCACAGTGTCCACTCTATCTCAAATCCTTTATAGTTCCTGTTTCTGGGAAGACAAACCTTAACAGAGCCACAATAACAATCATACACATTGCTGCCACCCTCATCAATTTGCTTTCTACTTCTGAAATCAACACAGACCCACATACAAGGCCTGAGAGGTCAACATAAATCATCAGTAAAGTCCTAGTGCTTCTGAAACCCTCCTCCAGGACTTCTGTAAGCACACAAACATAAAATCCTCTTTCAGGGCTTCCAGTAAAGTCCTAGGGTTTCTGTACAAAGTATTACAAACAAAAATCAACACAGACAGAACAAACGGAGTGCTGGGATCCACAAGTTTTCTCCTTCTCAACTCTGCCACCACAAGAGTTCTCTTCTCAGTTCTGCTCCCTCCCAGCTTGGGCTTCTCATTATATATGGTCATTAGCTACTCCCCTTCCTATTGTATCAGCAACAAGGGTTCACAAGTTCTGGGGTTCACATGTTCTGTTTCTTAATAAAGATGATATAATCATGGACAAGGCTTAAAAGAAATTTGAACTGAAAAAAGGTGCTAAATAATTAAATAGCTAAAACAAGGAGTTAAGTACTTTCTTTGCTTGCCATTATACCTTCCTGTTGCATCAGCAAGCTTCTGCCACCTCCAAATCAGGTGGATCTCAAAGGTACTTGAAGAACTAAATTTTGAACTGAAAGAAGATGTTATGTATGTGAATAATTGAAACAAGGAGCTAAGTACCATTTTGCCTGCCATTGCTAAGAAGAAGATCATCCAAGACAATCCAAAAGGAGTCATGATGAAAAACGTTGTCCACTTCCAGAGAAAGATCTTATGTTGTCTGAGTACAGACTGAAATGTACTATTTACATTTTCTTTTTTTCTCTTCTAATTGTTTTTTTTTTTAATTTCTTGTTTTTTGGAGGGGCAATTGGGGCTAAGTGACTTGCCCAAGGTCATACTGGTAGGACTTCCTAGACATATATATGGCACAGAGTGTGTTGAATATGAAGAGATTATACCTAAAAAATAAAATTAAGGGGTAAGAGAGGAATATATTGGGAGAAAGAGAAAGTGAGAGAGAGAGGTGTAAATTATCTCTCATAAAAGAGGCAAAATAAGCCTTTACAATGGAGGCAAGAGTGGGGAGGTGACACAGAATGAGTAAACCTTACTCTCATCATATTTGGCTTAAGGAGGTAATAACATATACACACAATTTGGTATCTACAGAAAGCAGGGGAAGGGGATGAGGGAGAGGAATGATAGGAGGGAGTGTAGATTGGGGGCAAAGGCGGTAGTCAGAAGTAAACATTTTTGAAAAGGGACAGGTTCAAAGGTGAGAATAGAATAAATGGAAAGCAGGATGGGATAGAAGGAAATATAATTTCTCTTTTACAAAATGATTGCTGTGCAGGGGTTTTGCATAGTTAGACATCTATAAACTACATTGAATTGCTTGCTTTCTTCATGATGGTGGGTGGCTAGGGAAATAAGGAGAGAATTTTAACTCAAAGTTTTAAAAAGAAATGTTAAAATTTTTTGCATGCAACTGGGAAATAAGATTTACAAGCAATGGGGTATAGAAATACATCTTGCCCTACAATAAAGTGATGGGGAGGGGAAGAAGAGTTGGAGTGATAGAAGGGAGAGCAGACTAAGTGGAGGGTTGCTCAGAATGATTGCAATCTTGCATGGAGGGGAGGGGAGAGATGGAGAGAAAGGTTGGAACTCAAAATCTTGTAAAAATGAATGAAGACTAAAATAGATAAATTGATTTAAAAAGCCTTCAAATGGTAAGCCACCCCCAGGTTGCCTAAATAGATGTGAACTCATACAAGTAGGAAATGGAACAGGTCAAAGGAGGAGATGAAGTCTTCATTCTTCTATTTTAAAAAAGGTACAAAAAAAATCACACTGTTTTCTTGAAGCAATACAAATTGACTGTAATATAGCTGTGCCTGTACCTCTTATATGCAGAATCAGAACTAATTAAGATTTATGACTATATTATTATACTATAAGAAATTATAAATGGGATAGTTTCATTCCAACCTATGGGAACATGAATGAACTAACAAAGACTGAAGTGAGAAGCAGTAAGAGAACAATTTATGTAATGTATATATTGCAACAACATAAAGGAAAATAACTATGAAAATTTAATAATTAATATTAAAGCAATGACAATCATGACTTCAGAAGTATGATGATGAATTGTGATTCCCATCTCATTGAATAAAGGTGATGTATCAATGGTGCTAAATGAGGCATACATTTTTAGACATCCCAAGTATGTGGAAGGGAGGGACTTCTTTTTGACAGAAGTGAATTGAAGGAATAGATAGTAACAAGAAAATGATAATGAAAGAAAAATAGTGGTATGACACTTTTTAAAAGGAAGGGCAAAAGAGAAATGATACCAAAAATTATTTTAAAAAAATAACAGAAGAAAGCAAAAGGAAATTCAGAAAAGGTCATAGGAAATCAGAGCATGATTAGAATAATCATGTTAGGGGGGCAGAGCCAAGATGGAGGAGTAGAAACATCAATTCCAAGGTGCTCTCCCCCCAGTCCACTTCCAAACCATGTAAAAGGGGGCTCTGAACAACTTCTGGAGCCCCAGCACCTACAGAATGACACAGAGAAGCTAACCTCCCGCTGAGGACAGCCCAGCAACCCTGCAGGGAGCAGCCAGCACAGCATGCTGGGAGCCAAACCCAGGTCCCCCCAGGGTGGCCAGGCCAGCAGTGGGCTGGAGGGACCCCAGAACACCAGCAGCTGTGGCAATTACAGAATTATCAACACAGACATGCCTAGGACAAAGTGAGGGGTTAGTGCCCTACGGACTTTGGGACCAGTATTTGGGGAACGCGTCGGCTTCCTCCCCTGGGAGCTAGAAGCCACTGGGGAGACATGCCATTTTGTAGTTTTTAGTGGCAGAGATCACCTCTGAAGATGCTACCTCTATGCACTTGAAATAAAACTTATTTTATTGCATTCCTGAAGCCTCAACTAATTATTTGCGTACCTACTCATATGGCCTGTTTAATCACATTAAAACCACATGTAAAGCACACAGAAATTCATATAAATACCTTCTTACCACTATATTTGATGATACGGATGGTTGAATCGCCCTCACCAAACTTGGTAAGAGGAGTCAGACGGACTTCATAGGCCTCAGGTTTTATAAGCTCAGTCAGATTATAAGTAATGAGTTCTCCTTTTTGAATGTTCCCACTTATCTTAATCTCCTGTTCCCACCAACGTTGCTGGCCAGCCTGAAATCAAAAGAAATGATACAATGACAAAAGTTCCTTCTACTACAGTCTTTTATTAAAATAGAAGGAAAAAGATCATAGAAATGGGAAGTAAGTTATTTTTTAACCATAGTAGGTAGTATGCTACATGTATCTTGTATTAAAATTAATTTACTTTTTACCAGTAAACTGCTAAGTATATTGCAAATATTTTGATGGTTAATGGATAATATGAGAAATTTTTAAAAAGTCAAAACTGGTTCATGTTTTTACTGTTTAGCATTAATATTTTATATCAAAATATCTAGAGCAGTGAATGTGTACAATGAATTATAAATTTTGCCAAGGCTTTTATTCATATTCTTCTAACTTTTCAAATGGAATAACCTATAGCAATTGGGAATTAGATTAGTCATATGTAGGAAGACAGTAGGGCTAATTGGTGCTGGAATACTAAAAGTTTGTAAATATTCCCATAATTAATTCTTTATTCTTAACATTAAGACAGTAGATAACTACCTCTCCAGGTTTTCCTTTTATTGATTTACTCTTTTTCTAATAATGGTCATTTAAACCAGATTTTGACAATAGACACTTTTGTCTGGTATGGGAACTGGGAATTGACAGGAAGGGAGAGTAATATATTGAAATTTTTCCAGTGTCCTTCATCATCTTGGGAAAGATTTTGAGATTAGTTCTAACCAGGAGAATCTTTATTCCCCTGCTTCTATACTAAACCTTTACAAATTATATTAAAAATAGTTGACCAGGGAGGACTGCTGCTGTGAATAACTTTCAAGGTTCTGATTACATACTATAGTACACTCTCTATTTATTCAATAACAAATAAGAGCAAAACATTCACAGAAAATCAAGGTGCAACATTCACAGTCACAACTCAACAATTTATCACTAAAATGGCCACATACTTTTCACCAAAGTCATCATATGGTTTTCAAAAAAGTACAAACATTTAGTAACTCAATCATTCAGTAACTCAATCATTCAGTCATCCTTAATTCAATCTGTCTTAAGAAGGAGAGCTTCCTTAATCCTTAACATACTCATCTTTAAGGAAGAAAGGCCTCCTTAAAGTACACAAAGTACAATATTCAAAGTTATCCACCCATGGGGTGCAATTAAGTTACAATATCAGTTACTACTCAGTACTCTCTTAAGGGGTAGTGGAAAATACACAGGCCATCCACCCCTCAGTTACAAGTGAGTTACAAGATCAACAGTCGCTATTCAGTAGGCTCTTAAGGTGTAGTCGAAAACACCCTAGGTCACAAATAAGTTACAATTTTATCAGTCACTACTCAGTATCCAAGGAGGGGTGTTTTTTGTTTGTTTGTTTTTTGTTTTATGTTTTATGTTTGTTTTGTTTTGTTTTTTATCTTGACTTGAGGCAGGTAGCTCCTACCTGAATCCACCAAACTTTCACCTGGGTTAAAAGGCAGACAGCTCTCAGTCCCTGTCCAGCTTTCTGTGTAGTTCCTGCTCCACATTGAAGCTCACAGTGTCTAGTCCATCTCAAATCCTTCACAGTCTCTGTTTCTGGGAAAAGAAAACTTAACAGAGCCACAGACAAAGTACCGTCCATCTGTCCATCTTTCTGTGTATTTCCTGCTCCATATTGAAGCTCACAGCATCTAGTCTATCTCAAATCCTTCACAGTCTCTGTTCCTGGGAAAGAAAACTTAACAGAGCCGCAAACAAAGTACCGACACCACAGCCATGCTTCCTCTGGCAGCTCCAGCTGTTTCTCAGAAGTCCTATGCAACTCCAGCTGGCTCTTGGAAGTCTTCAGCAGCTCCATTTGCAAAATAAAAATCACTTTCTCCCATTCTCAAAATCAAAATATCTTTCTCCATGGAAGTTCCAATCCATCAGCAGCAGGCTAGCCTTCAGATGCTTGCTGAGAGAAATTCTCTCTCTCTCTCTCTCTCTCTCTCTCTCTCTCTCTCTCTCTCTCTCTCTGCAGCTGCTCTGCCTCTAGATGCTTGTCCCAAGAATTTCTGTCTGTCCAGCTTTTGCTCTTCCTTAAATAAGGTATAGCTTCTCCCTTTCCAGCCCCTTCTTGTTACATCAGCCACAGGGGATCATATCATTCAACAGAGGCTTAATTTGAAACTGGTGCTAAGTACCTGTCAGCTTTCTAATATGAAGCGATCTTCAAATTTCATTACCATTACAGGGGACAGGACACAAAAAAGAAAAGGATGAAATAAGGTGAAAATGATGTGAAATCAGCAGAACAAAAGTTATATGCTCAATTCCGTGACACTTAAAACCTTTTCATCTTTATTATGTCATGTCCTTGTCCTTAACTCCCTTTGAAGAAATAGACATACACACAGATAGGTGTAGGTAGAGAGTTAGACAGAAAACAAGTAATACTGTACACATTTAATCCTATCAATTAAAGCACACTTATTAACCAGGGGACAAAGGACAAGCCTAGAAATTTATTTACCTAGTGGATTAGATTGGGAAATCAAAACAAATATTGACCATAAACACAGAATAGTAAAATTCAGAACATCAAATCTTTCATACTTGCATCCTTCGTAATCCTCAATCTCCTTTATCTAGCTTATTGATAACCCATTCCAAGTGATATTTAATCAATTTTTTTTTTTATCTTGGGTTTTAGTTGTCTGAACTCTGGAAATATTTTCCTTGAGAATTTTAGAGTGCAACTCATTTGCAGGGCAGTTATGGAGAGGTATTCTTCCTCAGAATGTTTAAGTAGTGCAACAAGATTCAACATATGTAACAAAATACTTATACAATTCACCTGTCCAGCTTATAGAAATTTGTTATAAAAGAAAGGAATAAGTGACATGGTTATAACAATATTAAGACAATCCCTTCAAGGGCACAGAGCAAACAAACAAGTATAATACAAAAATTTTCCTTACTTCTCTTACATTGCAGGTGAGACTTCTAGTACAGTTTTTGGGACGGCCAATCATGTAGCAAAAGCCCATATTATTCAGAGGGTGTCATAGCCAGGTTCAGCATTACACAGGTTGGGAAAATTTCTCGTTCAGAAAAGAAATCACACAATGGGGAAATTGAGTCTAGAGGATCCTACCATTACATTTGCAATGTCTTCCTCTCAACCTTCCCAGGCACAGACATCAACCTGTAGCAATTTTCGGATTGTACTTTCTTTGAGTAGTACATAGCATTTCCCTTGAATTGTGGTTTATTTATGTAATGATAATTTTGCTGATCATACCTGAAATCAAAACTCAGAATAATATCAAAATATAGTCCCAAGAGATTTTGCGTCAGATAGCAAGTTTAACTAATCACAGACCAGATATAGGTACAGTTATTAGTATTTTCCCTCATGTTATTGCAATGACTGTTAACAATAAACAAATATAAGATCTTATGTTAAACATTATTTCTAGTTTAAAATCATCCTAAAGTATAAATCAATTATCAGAAGTTGAGAAAATGTGGGAATGGAGCCAAAATGGCAGGATAAATGCAGGGACTTGCTTGGACTCTCCTCCAAACTCCTCCAAGTACATGTAAAAATGACTAAACAAATTCTGGAGCTGCAGAACCCACAGAATGATGGAGTAAAGCAAATCTCCAACCCAGACAGCACAGAAGGTCTACAGGAAATGTTTATTTTAACAGGCTTGGGGTAGAGTGCAGTATGGTGTATGCCACACTGGCACAGACAGGGGATGGACTATATGAGTGGAAGCTGTGACAATTTCCAAAATTTTTGACCACAAAATGCTTAGAACAACTTGGAAGGTCAGTGGAAAAAGCCTTTTGGATGTCTGTGAGAAAGTAGTGAGGTCTATCCCCAACCAGAGGTGTCAGAACCCGGTTACAGAAATAGCAGCAATGACTGTTTCTGGAGCACAGGGATCACATATTGCAGGGGAATTGAGCAGGTGATATGGGGTGGGGGGGTGTTGCAAGGATCTCTTTGCTGGTGCTGTGGTGGGATTATCTTGCTTTGCCATACTTGGATCTGGGTCTCAGTCCTAGGTGGTGGTCCTAGGGGGATGATGAGTGCTGGTGTGGTGGAGCTTGTAGCAGCAGTGGAGAATGGATCTTCTTCACAGTTCCAAGCAGAAAAGAGTGCTTGAGGTCACTCACATACCAAAGTACAGACCAGAAGAGGAGTAAACACATCTCCATTGATCATACAACCTTGGAAGGGCTAAAGATTTGCAGGTATCTAGAAGTATTTCTGAAAAAAAGCTGCACAAAACCCCTGAATCTTAGAAAAGTACACCCCATACCCACTGGAAGGAGAGAATTGTCTTGACAAAGAGGTCAAGTCAAGTAATTGGCTGGGGAAATGAGGGAATATTGGGGGGGAAATCAAACTATAGAATCTAACTTTGGTGACAAGGGAGACAAAAACATAAAACCAGAAGACAACAAAGTCATAGCTCCTATATCCAAAGCCTCCAAGAAAAATATAAATTGATTTCAGGCCATGGAAGAGCTCAAAAGGGATTTTGAAAATCAAGAGAAATAGAGAAAAACTTGGGAAGTGAAATGAGAGTGATGACAGAAAATCATGAAAAATGAACCAACTGCTTGCTAAAGGGAACCAATAAATAAAACAACGCTGAAGAAAGTAACATCTTAAAAGATAGACTAACCCATATGGCAAAGAGGTCCAAAAAGCCAATGAGGAGAAGAATGCCCTAAAAATCAGAATTGGTGGGGGTTGAACCAAGATGGCAGAGTAGAAACAGGACTTCTGCGTGGCTCCTGCTTCCACCTCCTCCAAAACATGTAAAATGATTCTAAATAAACTTTACAGCTACAAAACTCACAAAGTGACAGAGAGAAACTAACCTCCCACTGAAGGCAGCCCAGCCTCAGGGAGACCTGACCAGCCATTGTTTGAACAACATCTGGGAGAGTAGGCCACCAGCACTGGTGGTGTTTTCCAGAATTATCAATATACAAATACCAAAGACAAAGTGAGAGATCAGTGGATTTTGGGAACAGGGAGTCCAGGAGTGTGGTCTGGCCTCTGCCTCTGGCAGCCATAGCTTCATGGCTCCTTCATAGTTCCTGGTCTGCAGATTATAGCTGAACAAAAAGACCAGTCCAAGGGGTAATCACACTTGCTTTAACCTGAATGGATGTGGATCCCTGTCCTGTGTGAAAGTACTATGGTGTGTGACTGGTGTGCCAGAGCTAATGGAGGCTACTGAGTGGGCACTCAACTAACAGATCTGGCAGCTAAGAAAACCCCAGAGAATTGTGACAAACCACTCCTCTCTGAAAGCAGAGATCTACTTTAAAAAAGCTCAAGAGTTGGGGCGGAGCCAAGATGGCGGAGTAGAAACAGCTCATCCAAGCCTCTCTGCCCCCAGATTCTCCACAAACTATGTAAAAAAGGACTCTGAAAAACTTCTGGAGCCCCAGCACCCACAGAACGACACAGAGAAGCTAACCTCCCGCTGAGGACAGCCCAGCACCCTGCAGGAAGGACCAGCGCAGCGGTCTGGGAGCCGGCAGCGCGCAGAGCCCAGAGCGCAGAGCGCAGGAGCTGAGCCGAGCCGAGCCCAGGTCCACGTGAGCCGAGGTTTTAGCCCCAGGGCTGCAGGGCCAGCAGCCGGCTGGAGGAACCCCAGAACACCAGGAACTGTGGCGACCCCAGAATTATCAACATAGACTTGCCTAGGACAAAGTAAGAGGTTAGTGTCCTATGGACTTTGGGACCTGTATTTGGGGAATGCCTCGGCTTCCTCCCCTGGGGGCTAGAAGCCACTGAGGAGAAACGCCATTTTGTAGTTTTCATAGGCATTTCCGGCTCCCAGCCTACAAATCGTGGGGAGATCCAGCGATCAGTCTTGGGGGGTAATCGCTCTTGCTTTAACCTCCCTGCATCTGGATTGTGATCTAGGGTGGAAGTTGTGGGTGGGTTTACAGCTTGCCAGAAACGGAAGTTGCCCCCCACACGTTCGGGACGAAAATTCCTCTATCTGGCCTTAAAGCCATAGTGTGGCAACAAGCCCAAAAGTCAAGCAATTAAGTGGCAACATGCCAAGGCAAAGGAAACAGAAAAATGCAACCCTAGACTCCTATTTTGGGGGCATAGAGCGGGAAAAGGACTGTGAGGTCAGAAGTCCTGCTCCAAAAGCCCCAGGGGAAAACATGAGTGGGTTGCAGGCCATAGAGGACCTTAAGAAGGACTTTAAAAATCAAATAAGAGAAGTGGAGGAAAAATTAGAAAGAGAAATGAGAAGGATGCAGGAAAAGTATGAAATGAGGGTCAACAGCCTGACTGAGGAAAACAACACCTTAAAAAATAGACTAACTCAAATGGCAAAGGAGGCCCAAAAGGGCAATGAGGAGAAGAATGCCTTAAAAAGTCGAATTTGCCAGATGGAAAAAGAATCTCAAAAGTTCACTGAGGAGATTCATTCCTTCAGAGTTAGACTGGAGCAAATGGAAGCTAATGACTTTATGAGAAATCAAGATGCTGTTAAGCAGATCCAAACAAATGAAAGATTAGAAGGCAATGTGAAATATCTCATGGGAAAAACCACTGACCTGGAAAATAGATCCAGGAGAGACAATTTAAAAATTATTGGACTACCTGAAAGCCATGATCAAAGAAAGAACCTAGAAATCACCCTTCAAGAAATTCTCAAGGAAAACTGCCCTGATGTTTTAGATCCAGAGGGCAAAATAGAGGTTGAAAGAATCCACAGATCACCTCCTGAAAAAGATCCCAAAAAGAAAACTCCCAGGAATATTATAACCAGGTTCCAGAATCCCCAGATCAAGGAGAAAATACTACAAGCAGCCAGGAAGAAACAATTTCAATATTGTGGAAACACAATCAGAATAGCCCAGGACCTGGCAGCTTCTACACTGAGGGATCGAAGGGCATGGAATATGATATTCCAGAGGGCAAAAGAACTGGGAATGAACCCAAGGGTCACCTACCCAGCAAAACTGAGTATTTTGTTTCAGGGGAAAATATGGTCATTCAGTGGAATAGAGGACTTTCAAGCATTCTTGAGGAAAAAACCAGAGTTGAATAGAAAATTTGACATCCAGACACAAGAAGTAAGAGATGCCTGAGAAGGTAATCAGGGAAAAGAAATCAAAAGGAACTTATCAAAGTTGAACTATTTACATTCCTATATGGAAAAGCAATATCTGTGACTGATGATATCTTTCTCACTATGAAAATAATGGAAGAAGGGGGTGTGGTCATATGAATACATATGTGAATGTGTGTGTATCATGACTGACCGAGGCAGTGGCAAAAAGAGAGGTTTTGCTTTTGTTACCTTTGATGACCATGATTCTGTGGATAAGATTGTCATTCAAAAATACCATACTGTGAATGGCCACAACTGTGAAGTAAGGAAAGCTTTGTCTAAGCAAGAAATGGCCAGTGCTTCATCTAGTCAAAGAGGTCGAAGTGGTTCTGGAAACTTTGGTGGTGGCCGTGGAGGTGGCTTTGGTGGAAATGATAACTTTGGCCGTGGTGGCAACTTCAGTGGTCGTGGTGGTTTTGGTGGCAGTCGTGGTGGTGGAGGATATGGTGGAAGTGGAGATGGCTACAATGGATTTGGAAATGATGGTGGTTATGGAGGAGGCGGCCCTGGTTACTCTGGAGGAAACAGAGGCTATGGAAGTGGTGGACAGGGTTATGGAAACCAGGGCAGTGGCTATGGCGGGAGTGGCAGCTATGACAGCTATAACAATGGAGGAGGCGGAGGCGGCTTTGGCGGTGGTAGTGGAAGCAACTTTGGAGGTGGTGGAAGCTACAATGATTTTGGCAACTACAACAATCAGTCTTCAAATTTTGGTCCCATGAAGGGAGGAAACTTTGGAGGCAGGAGCTCAGGCCCTTATGGTGGAGGCCAATATTTTGCCAAACCACGTAACCAAGGTGGCTATGGTGGTTCCAGTAGTAGCAGTAGTTACGGCAGTGGCAGAAGATTTTAATTACTGTTAGGAAACAAAGCTTAGCAGGAGAGGAGAGCCAGAGAAGTGACAGGGAAGCTACAGGTTACAACAGATTTGTGAACTCAGCCAAGCACAGTGGTGGCAGGGCCTAGCTGCTACAAGAAGACATGTTTTAGACAATACTTTTTGTGTATGGGCAAAAAAAAAAAACACCAGGACTGTATTTGTGACTAATTGTATAACAGGTTATTTTAGTTTCTGTTCTGTGGAAAGTGTAAAGCATTCCAACAAAGGGTTTTAATGTAGATTTTTTTTTTGCACCCATGCTGTTGATTGCTAAATGTAATAGTCTGATCATGACGCTGAATAAATGTGTCTTTTAAAAAAAAATATTCAGTAATGATGATAATACCTAGAATTGACACATCACCTTTCCAGCAGAAAGTATGAAGATTATTGTATTTTGTGTCCTCTGGCCCTCACCTCGTCTTACTTTCCTATTTATATTTGTTATTCAATTATTCTCTGAATAGCTAATATTTACTCTCTCTTTCCTGTTCCTTCTTAGCATTGATGGGCCTTTCATATATAACAACACTGTCAAAGATTTCTCCCCAAATGCACATTTTAAGAGAAGGCATGAATAACTTGGTTAACATTTCACACTTTTATCCCTGCACATTGATATTTGAGTCTTTTCTATGTGGATGATTGTGATTGATTGGGCCTACCAGTCTTTCAAGCATACCCTGTAGTGATATTTTATTTAAAACAAATGATCAATAAATGTAATAATGATATTTTAGTTTGTTGACTACAATAGCAAATTTCTTATTCCCCAAGTGAATTGGTTGATGATTCAAGATTCAATAAAGTTAATTTCTTATTTAAAAAAAAAAAAAAAAGAAAAGGACAGTTGGGAAGATTTGTCTGAACTGATCAAGAGTGAAATAAATAGAACCAGGAAAACAACATGGTCAACAATATTATAAAAAGAAACAATATTGAATGACTTAAGAACTCTGATCAATGCATAGACCAACTATGATTCCGCAGTAAGAATGATGCAACATGCTGTGTGCCTCCTGACAGAGAGGTGATGGATTCAAGATTCAGAGTGAGACATACATTTTTTGGACATGGGAAATACAGGAATTTGTTTTGCTTGACTATGCATATCTGTTGCAAGGGTTTTTCTTTTCCACTGGGTGGGAAGAGGTGGAAGAAAGATAAAATAAATGTTCATTCATTTAAAAAAGTAGAATAAAATCAAATAACAAAAAAAAAAAAAAAAAAAAGCTCAAGAGTTAAATGGTTGAGGGTCAAGACAAGCAAGTGGGGAAAGCAGGGCAATCACAGTGGTGCAACTATGGATTCTTTCTGTGGGGACAAAAAAGGATCAAGGCACGGGACAGGAGGAACACAATAAAGTCAGAACGCCTGCACCAAAAACTTCCAAGAAAAATATGAACTGGTTATAGGCCATAGAGGAGCTTAAGAAGGATTTTAAAGACCAAATAAGAGAAGTGGAGGAAGAAATTGGAAGAGAAATAAGAATGATGTAAGAAAATCATGAAAAGAGTCAACAAAATGAAGGAAGGAAAAAACACCTTAAAAATACACTAACTCAAAGGGCAAAAGAGGTTCAAAAAGCCAACGAGGAGAAGAATGCCTTACAAGAGTCAACTTTGCCAGATGGAAAAAGAATCTTAAAAACTCAAGGAAGAGGGGCAGAGCGAAGATGGTGGAGTAGAAACAGCACTTCCAAGGAGCTGTTCCCCACACCACTTCCAAACAATGTAAAAGGTGGACTCTGAACAACTTCTGGAGCTGCAGCACCCACAGAACAGCACCGAGAAGTTAAACTCCCACTGAGGACAGCCTGGCAGCCCTGCAGGGAGCAGCCAGCACAGCACTCTGGAAGCAGACAGCACAGTACAAGCGGCCAGGAAAGCGGCTCTGGGAGCCCAGCCCAAGCCTGTTTGAGCTTCAGTTTTAGCCCCAGGGTGGCCAGGCCAGCAGCTGGCTGGCTGGACCCCAGAACACCAGCAGCTGTGGCGATTACAAAATTATCAACACAGATATGCCTAGGACAAAATGAGAGGTTAGTGCCTTATGGACTTTGGGACCAGTATTTCGGGAACTCATCGGCTTCTTCCCCTGGGGGCGAGAAGCCACTGAGGAGATGCAAAACAGAGGCCATTTTGTAGCTTCAGTGGCAGCTTCAGCTCCTGGCCTGCAAAATGTAGTGAGATCCAGTGATCAGTCTTGTGGGGTAATCGCTCTTGCTTTAACCTCCCTGCATCTGGATTGGGGCCTGGGGTGGGTATTCAGCTTGCCAGAGCATGTGAAGGCATCACAGAGGCCACCCAACTAATACTTCTGGAAGTTGTGAAGACCCCAACGTTTGGGAGGGAAGATCCCCTGTCTGGTGGCAGAGTCCTACTGTGGCAAGAAGCCCAAAAGTCAAGTAAGTGGCAACATGCCTAGGCAAAGGGGACAAAATAAACAGAAAAAATCAACATTAGACTCCTATTTTGGGGGCAAAGAGGATCAAGGCAGGGAACAGGAGGAGGACTGTGAGGTAAGAAATCCTGCACCAAAAGCCCCAAATGAAAATATGAGTGGGTTCCAGACCATAGAGGACCATAAAAAGGATTTCAAAAACCAAATATGAGAAGTGGAGGAAAAATTGGGAAGAGAAATGAGAATGATGCAGGAGAAGTATGAAATGAGACTCAACAGCCTGAATGAGGAAAATAACACCTTAAAAATAGACTAACTCAAATGGCAAAGAGGTTTCAAAAGGTCAATGAGGAGAAGAATCCTTTAAAAAGCTGAATTTGCCACATGGATAAAGAATCTCAAAAGCTCACTGAGGAGATTCATTCCTTCAGAATTAGACTGGAGCAAATGGAAGATAGTGACTTTATGAGAAATCAAGATGCTGTTAAACAGATCCAAGCAATTGACAGAATATAAGGCAATGTGAAATATTGGGGAGCAGGTTGGGGTGAGGGAAGTTGGAAGCACAGACTTTTGAAAAGGGACAGGATCAAAGTAGAGAATAAAATAAGAGTGGTCATGATAGAATCGAGGGAAATATAGTCAATCTTTTGCAATATATCTACTATAGAAAGATTTACATTGCTACACATGTACAAACAACCTATATTGGATATAGGATATATACATATATATGTGTGTGTGTGTATATATATATATATATATAATCAACCGTTAAATAAGATATACAGGCACTGGGGTATAGAGATCCATCTTGTCCTACTGGGAAGTCAGAGGGGGTATGGGAGAAGATTTTGGAGAGAGTATATTTGGGGAGGGAGTATTCTCTGGGATCACTGTTTTGGGGTGGTGGGTAAGGGAAATACGGGAACAAAATTTAGAACTCAATATCTTGTGTAAATGAATGTTGTAACATAAAGAGAAACATAAAATTTAATTCAAAATAATTTTTAAAAAAGAGCAAAATTGGCCAAATGGAAAAGGAGATTCAAAAGCTCAATGTTGAAAGTAATTTCTTAAAAATTAGAATGGGATAGATGGAAGCTAACTACTTTATGAAAAAAAAATCAAGAAAGTATAAGAGGAAGTCAAAAGAACAAAACAATAGAAGACAGTGTGAAACATTTTATTGGAAATGCAACTGATATGGAAAATAGATTTAGGAGAGGTAATTTTAAAAATTATTGACTACCTGAAAGCCATGAAGAAAAAAAAGTGCCTAGACATCAGCTATCAAGACATTATCAAGAAAAACTGCCCTGTTATTCTAGAACCAGTGTGTAAAATAGATAATGAAAGAATTCTTCTGAAAGAGGTCCCAAAAGCAAAACTCATAGGAATACTGAAACCTAATTCCAGAGATCCCAGGTCAAGGAGAAAATATTGAAAGCAGCAAGAAAGAAACAATTCAAGTACTGTGGAAACAAAATCAGCACAAATCAAGATCTAGCAGCTTCTATGTTAAGGGATTGGAGGTCTTGGAATATGATATTCCTGTGTCCATAGGATCTAGTATTAAAGCCAAGAATCACCTACACAGCAAAACTAAGTGTAATGCTTTATGAGAAAATATGTACATTCAAAGAAATAGAGGACTTTCAAGCATTCTTCCTGAAAAGAACAGAGCTGAATAGAAAAACTGACTTTCAAACACAGGACTCAAGAGAAACATGAAAAGGAAAAAGGAAAAAAAATCATAAGAGGCTTGTCAAAGTTAAAATATTACATCCCTTCATGGAAAAATGATTATTTGTAAGGCTGGAGAATTTTCTCAGTATTAGGGTAGAATGTGTGTGTGTGTGTGTGTGTGTGTGTGTGTGTGTGTGTGTGTGTGTGTGCGGGCAAAGAATGAATCGAATATGGAGGCATTATATCTAAAAATAAAATTATGGGGTCAGAGAGGAATATATTGGGGGAAGGAGAAAAGGAGAAATAGAATGGAATTATTTCACATTAAAGAGGCAAGAAAAAGCTTTTACCATGCAGGGGGGAGATGGAGGAGGTGAGAGGGAATGAGTGAAGCTTACTCTCATCAGATTTGGCTTAAGGAGGCAATAACATACACACTCAATTTGGTATGGAAATCTCTCTTACCCTATAGAAAAATGGAGGAGAAGAGAAAAGAAAGGGAGGGGGATGATAGAAAGAAGGGCAAATGGGAGTAGCGGCTAATCAGAAGTAAACACTTCTGAGCAAGCACAGGGTCAAAAAAAAAAAGAATAGAATAAATGGAAGACAGGGTAGGATGGAGGAAAGTTAGTCTTTCACAACATGACTGTTACAGAAGTGTTTTCCATGACTACACATGTATAAGGTATATCAAATTGCTTGACTTTTCAATGGTGGTTTTTGGGAAGGGAGGAAGAGAGAGAATTTGGAACTCAAATTTTTAAAAATGAATGTTAAAAATTATTTTTTACATGCAACTGGGAAATAAGACATAAAGTTACTGGGGTGACATAAAGTTACTGGGGTATAGAAATCTACCTTGCCCTACAAGAAAATAGAAGGGAAGGGGATAAAAGAAGGGGCAGAAGGGAAGGCATATCAGTAGAAGGGGTAGTGAGAATGCATGCTGACTTGGGGTGGAGAAGGGCAGAATTGGGGAGAATATTTGCAATTCAAAATCTTGTGGTAGTGAATGTTGATAACTTAAAAATGTAATTAATTAAAAATTTTAAGACATAAATTAAGGAAATAGTCACATTTTTAAAGACAATAAAATAGTATGTGTAAGTTAACTCAAGATACAGAAAAAAAAACAAACATTGACCCCTTTTTGCATTTCGATTCTGACCTATGTCCATCTCTGAAGGCATTGTACCTCTCAAGTAGAAATAAATCTTTAAATATAGTGAGTGTTGAGAATATGTTGGTTTAACTTCATATCACATTTTTTCCAATGCTTCAATAAATGCTGGTTTACATCATTCATTTTCATCAGATTTTGAGTTACAATTTTTTCCCATTTTTCCCTTCTCCCCATGCCAAAAAAACAGTCCCACAGGATAACCCCTCATGCCATCTGTTCTGTCCCATATCTTCTCCCATACACCCTTCAACTTTTCCAGTACGGCACGGTGAATCTCTGTGTCCCAATGCTTATATATCTTATTTTCCAATTATGTGTAAAATGGTACTAATAACAACATTCATATATTTTTAAATATTTTATTTTAAAACTTTGAATTCCAGATTCATTTCCTTCCTCCCTTGTCACCTAACCTTACGGGGAAGATAAGCAATTCAGTATATGTTGTACACGTTTAGCTATGCAAAACATTACCATAGTAAATTTATTGTAAAAGGCTGACTATATTTCCCTCCCTCCCATCCCACCTCCCACTTGTTCCATTCCCTACTTTGATCCTGTTCCTTTTCAAAAGTGGGTGCTTCCAAATCCCCTCCCCCATTTCCCCCCCCATCATTTCCCCTCTCAACGCCCCCCCCACTCTCCTGTAGGGTGAGATATCCTATTATGTATGTCATTTTCTCCCTGAGCTAGATTCAATGAGAATAAGGTTTTGATTTTTTGCCTCCCTGTTCTTCCCCTCCATTGAAACAATTTTCCCTTGCCTCTTCTATATGAGATAGCTTACCCCATTCGGTCTCTCACCATCTCCTTTCATTATATTCCTCTCTCACCTCTTAATTTCATTTTAAGTATCATACTTTCATATTAAATTTAACCTGTGCTGTCTATCTATGTATACCTGTAAGCATATATCCATACATTCACATATGTATTCACATGACCATATACCCTTCTTAAACTATTTTCATACTGAGGAAAGTCTCATCAGTTACAGTTATCATTTTACCATGTAGGGAGGTAAATATTTCAACTTTGATAAGATCATTATCATTTTTCCCTGTTTACCTTCTCAAGCATCTCTTGCTTCTTGTATCTGAATGTCAAATTTTCTATTCAACTCTGGTTTTTTCCTCAAGAATGCTTGAAAGTCCTCTATTCCACTGAATGACCATAATTTTTCCCGAAACAAGACACTCAATTTTGCTGGGTAGGTGATTCCTGCTTTTAATCCCAGCTCCTTTGCCCTCCAGAATATCATATTCCAAGCTCTTCAATTCCTCTGCGTAGAACCTGCCAGATCTTGTGCTATCCTGATTTGATTTCCACAGTATTCAAATTGATCTGGGAATTCCAGCACCTGGCTATAATATTCCTAGGAGTTTTCTTTTTGGGATCTTTTTCAGGAGGTGATTGGTGGATTCTTTCAACCTCTATTTTGCCCTCTGGTTCTACAACATCAAAGCAATTTTCCTGGAGAATTTTTTGAAGAATGATTTCCAGATTCTTTCCTTGATCATGGCTTTCAGGTAGTTCAATAATTTTGAGATTATCTCTCCTGGATATATTTTCCAGGTCAGTGGCTTTTTTGCAAGAGATATTTCGCATTGCCTTCTATTCTTTCATTTGTTTGGATCTGCTTAACAGCATCTTGAGTTCTCATAAAGTCACCAGCTTCCATTTGCTCCACTCTAATTCTGAAGGAATGATTCTTCTCAGTGAGCTTTTGAGATTCTTTTTCCATCTGGCAAATTCGACTTATTAAGGCATTCTTTTCCTCTTTGCCTTTTTGAACCTCTTTTGCCTTTTTGAACCTCTTTTGCCATTTGAGTTAGCTTATTTTTTTAACAAATGCTTTATTTATTCTGTTTTACATCATTCATTTCCGCCAGAATTTGAGTTAAAATCATTTTCCCCCCATTATTCCCCTACACAACCTCCCAGGATAGTAGTCCCACAATATATCGCTTCCTCCAATCTGCTCTGTCCCATACCCCCATCGACTTTTCCATTAGAGGAAGGTAAGTCTTTGTGTCCCAATGCCTGCACATCTTATCTCCCTATTACAAGCAAAAGAGTATTAATAATAGTATTCATAAATATTTGAAACATTTAATGTTGAGACCTCGAATTTCAGATGCATTTCCTTCCTCCCTTGTCACCCATTCCCTCTTGGGAGATAAGTAATTCAGTATATGTTGTACATGTCTAGCTATGCAAAACATTATCATAGTCGATATAGTGTACAAAGCTGCTTATAATTCCCTCCCATTCATCCCACCCCCCACCTGGTCCATTCCCTACATGATCCTGACCTTCTTCTATAGTGGGTACTTCCAACCTCCCCTCACCCCAAGGATGCCCTCCCATCCATCATCCCTCCTCTCATCCCACTTCCCCCTATCCTGCTGCAGGTTGAGATATCCCATTTAGTATGTATGTCATTTTCTCCCTGAACCAAATTCAATGTGAATGTGGTTTTGCCTTTTTAGCCTTCCTTATTCTCCCCCTCCTTTGCAACCACTTCCCCTTGCTTCTTCAACATGGGATAGTTTACCCTACCCTGTCTCTCCCCATCTCCTCTTGCCACTTTCCTCTCTCACCTCATAATTTAATCCCTTGAGTATTCTCCCTTCCCAAAAAATTCAACCTATACCCTCTATCCATATATAACTGTAACCATATACACACACATTCACATATGTATTCATATGACCATACACCCTTCTTCCATTATTTTCATAGTGAGAAAGATATCATCAGTCACAGTTATTGCTTTTCCATATAGGAATGTAAATAGTTCAAATTTGATAAGTTCCTTTTGATTTCTTTTCCCTGATTACCTTCTCAGGCATCTCTTCCTTCTTGTGTCTGGATGTCAAATTTTCTATTCAACTCTGGTTTTTTCCTCAAGCATGCTTGAAAGTCCTCTATTCCACTGAATGACCATATTTTCCCCTGAAACAAAATACTCAGTTTTACTGGGTAGGTGACCCTTGGGTTCATTCCCAGTTCTTTTGCCCTCTGGAATATCATATTCCATGCCCTTCGATCCCTCAGTGTAGAAGCTGCCAGGTCCTGGCTATTCTGATTGTGTTTCCACAATATTGAAATTGTTTCTTCCTGGCTGCTTGTAGTATTTTCTCCTTGATCTGGGGATTCTGGAACCTGGCTATAATATTCCTGGGAGTTTTCTTTTTGGATCTTTTTCAGGAGGTGATCTGTGGATTCTTTCAACCTCTATTTTGCCCTCTGGATCTAAAACATCAGGGCAATTTTCCTTGAGAATTTCTTGAAGGGTGATTTCTAGGTTCTTTCTTTGATCATGGCTTTCAGGTAGTCCAATAATTTTTAAATTGTCTCTCCTGGATCTATTTTCCAGGTCAGTGGTTTTTCCCTTGAGATATTTCACATTGCCTTCTAATCTTTCATTTGTTTGGATCTGCTTAACAGCATCTTGATTTCTCATAAAGTCATTAGCTTCCATTTGCTCCAGTCTAACTCTGAAGGAATGAATCTCCTCAGTGAACTTTTGAGATTCTTTTTCCATCTGGCAAATTCGACTTTTTAAGGCATTCTTCTCCTCATTGCCCTTTTGGGCCTCCTTTGCCATTTGAGTTAGTCTATTTTTTAAGGTGTTGTTTTCCTCAGTCAGGCTGTTGACCCTCATTTCATACTTTTCCTGCATCCTTCTCATTTCTCTTTCCAATTTTTCCTCCACTTCTCTTATTTGATTTTTAAAGTCCTTCTTAAGGTGCTCTATGGCCTGCAACCCGCCTATGTTTTCCCCTGGGGCTTTTGGAGCAGGACTTCTGACCTCACAGTCCTTTTCCTTCTCAATGCCCCCAAAATAGGAGTCTAGGGTTGCATTTTTCTGTTTCCTTTGCCTGGCATGTTGCCACTTAATTACTTGACTTTTGGGCTTGTTGCCACACTATGGCTTTAAGGCCAGATAGAGGAATTTTCGTCCCGAACGTGTGGGGGGCAACTTCCGTTTCTGGCAAGCTGTATACCCACCCACGACTTCCACCCTAGATCACAATCCAGATCCAGGGAGGTTAAAGCAAGAGCGATTACCCCCCAAGACTGATCGCTGGATCTCCCTACAAATTTGCAGGCTGGGAGCAGGAGTTGCCTCTGAAAACTACAAAATGGCGTTTGTCCTCAGCGGCTTCTAGCCCCCAGGGGAGGGAGCCGACGCATTCCCTAATACCAGTCCCAAAGTCCATAGGACACTAACCTCTTACTTTGTCCTAGGCAAGTCTATGTTGATAATTCTGGAGTCACCACAGCTACTGGTGGTCTGGGGTTCCTCCAGCTGGCTGCTGGCCCTGCCGCCCTGGGGCTAAAACCTCGGCTCACGTGGACCTGGGCTTGGCTCGGCTCCTGCGCTCTGCGAGCTGCACGCTGCCAGGTCCCAGACCACTGCGCTGGTCCTTCCTGCAGGGCTGCTGGGCTGTCCTCAGTGGGAGGTTAGCTTCTCTGTGTTGTTCTGTGGGTGCTGGGGCTCCAGAAGTTGTTCAGAGTACCCTTTTACATAGTTTGGGGGGAATCTGGGGGGAGAGTGGCTTGGATGAGCTGTTTCTACTCTGCCATCTTGGCTCCGCCCCCTTGAGTTTGTCTTAAAACTGAATTATAATGTGATTTCATTTAAAATGAAATGTGTTCTCCTATTGGAATAGTTATATTCAAGCATCTCTGGGTAGAACATAGCAGTGCAAAATACGCTTGATATTTAAAATTAATGTGATATACTTAGAAGCTATGTTGATAAGAAATATAATGTCAAATTTAAATTCAAAACTAAAAGCTTCAAAATAATTCTACTGTCTTTAAATGTGATGAGTACAAAATGCTAAATTAATAGAAATGTGAAGTAATTTTCTATATCAGATGATTCAGAAATGTATTCAAACAAATGGAGGTTATTTCATTGGCAAGAAGTTTTGCTTTAAGTTTTTAAAATTTTATAATGTTGTTTATATAATTGTTAGCTTTCTAATTTTTCTTGTTTGTAATTTTTGGGATATCATTGTTTAAAAAATTATATAAATCTAAAAATGATGTCTGGTTAGAGCTAATTTTGTATCTTTAGAAAATTAACTCCTCTTTTAACTGGACAACGTTATAGATGGGGCTATTAAAAATGTGGTATTGGGCAGAGTCAAGATGGCTTAGTAGAAACAGCTCTTTGGTGCAGCTCCGGCTCCCATGATTTCCAAATTCATGTAAGAGGGGACTCTGAACAACCTCTGGAGCTCCAGAATCCTCCAAATGACAGAGAGAAGCTAACCTCCTATTGAGGGCAGCCCAGCAGCCCAGAAGGGAGCAGCCAGCACAGCATTCTGGTAGCCTAGGCCAGGCCTGCTGGAGTCTGAGGTGGTGGGGTGGCCTGAACAGCAGCCAGCTGGAGAGACTACAGAACACCAGCAGATGTGGCGTTTCCAGAATTACCAATACATAGATGTCATGGACAAAGTGAGAGGTTAGTGCAGTATGGACTTTGGGACTCATTAGTTGGGAGCACCCACTTTTGAAAAGGAACAGGATCAATGTAGGGAATAGACCAAGTGGGAGGTGGGATGGGAGGGAAGGAAATATAGTCAGTCTTTTACAATATATCTACTATGGCAATGTTTTGCATAGCTACACATGTACAACATATACTGAGTTGCTTGTCTTCCCAGTGGGGGTGGGTGACAAGGGAGGAAGGAAATGAATCTGAAAATCAAAATTTTACAATAAAATGTTTAAAAATATATAAGTACTATTATTAATACTATTTTACATATAATAGGGAAATGGGATATACAGGCTTTGGGGCACAGCGATTCACCTTGCCCTACAGAAAAAGTTGAAGGATGTATGGGAGAAGATATGGGAATTCTTGTGGGACTACTATTCTGGGGTGGAGGGAAGGGAAATAATGGGGGAAAATTGTAACTCAAAATCTGATGGAAATGAATGATGTAAACCAGAAGTTAATAAAGCATTTGGGAAAAAAAAAGAAAGATTGATGTCTACCCTCCCCCCGCCCTTATTCATGGTCTTCAGGTAGACCAATAATTTTTAAATTATGTCTCCTCAATATGCTATCCAGGTCAATGGCCCTTTCAATGAGACATTTCACATTGCCCTCTATTTTTTTTTCATTCTTCTTGATTTGTTCTATAACTTGAGTTCTCATAAAGACATTAGCCTCCATTTTCTCCATTCCAACTTTGAATGAATAATTTTCTTCAGTGAACTCCTGGACCTCACACTCCAACAGACCGAATCTTCCTTTCAAGATATTCTACTCATCAATGGCTTCCCAGACTTCCTCTTTCATTTGGTTTAGTCCGCTTTTCAAGGTGTTATTTTCTGTAGTATTTTGGGGGGTTTCCTATAGGAAGATGTTGACTCATTTTTCATTATTTTCTTATGTCACTTTAATTTCTCTTCCCAATTTTTCCTCTACTTCTCTTACTTGATTTTCAAAATCCTTTTTGAGTTCCTCCATAGCCTGCAACCATTTCATATTTTTCTTGGAGGTTTTTGATGCAGGAGTTTTGACTTTGTTGTATTCTGTTTGTATGTTTTAATCTTTTTTTTTGTCAACAAAGAAAGATTCTATAGTCTGATTTTTTCCTCTCTATTTGCTCATTTCCCAGGCCAATGACTTAACATTTGAGCTTTTTTGTCAATGGAGAACTCTAGAGAATTCTTTATCCTAAGTTTCTGGACTTTTGTACAGCTGTAGTCAGAGCTACTTCTAGGCACCTGTAAATTTTAAGCTCTTCTAAGGTGATATGATCAAAGGAGAGGTGTTTACTCCTTTCTTAGCCTGTGATCTGGTCTGTGAATTTCAAGCACTCTTTTCTTCCTCAGAACACTTAGGAGGACTATCTCTCCATATCTGCCACAAGCTTTGCCATGTACTCAGTGCTCCATCATTATCCTAGGACTGCCACTCAAGACTGCAATCCAGATTCAAGTAGGGCAAAGCAAGAAAATCTTGCATCAGTGCCAGCAAAAATATCCTGGCAATTGTCCTATGATAAGCTGCTTGATTCCCCCACCGTGTGTAGGTCTTGAGCTCTGAAAGCAGAACCCACCCTGATGCCTACTCTGGCCTGGTCTGTGCTGATGCAGTCCACATAGGAGTGTGCTCCTCTTCCAGTCCAGTGCAGTAGACCCTTCCTTTTGGCCTGCTAATCTATCTTCAACTGGAGATGTGTTTCACACTGTCATTTTATGGATAGCTCTAGAATTTGTTTAGAGCCATTTTTACAGGTATTTGGAAGTGTTTGGGGGGAATTACTCAAGAAAATTCCTGCTTTTGCTGCACCATCTTGTTTCCACCCCAATGAAAGAGATTCTTAACATGTACTAGCAGGTGAAATCACCTTTTTGTTTTTAGTTAAAAGAAGAGTCTATCACCTTCCAAGAGAAAAGTGACTTAAAATAATGAAGAACTTCTACTTTATTTGCATGTTTTATGTAACTGCAGCCTCCCCTCAAAATCTGCTGTGAAATTACAAATACTCAAACCATAATTTAGGAATTTATAGTATATTACGTTTATAGTATGTTACAACATAGTATATTGCATTCAAATTACAAATTTAGTGTCTGGTGAGTTATAATGCCATAAATTGTCCTTTATTTCTTGTACATTTTCATCTCTGTAGTCTCAAGCTGGTAAAGGTTGGAAAGACCAAGAAAAGATTATATTTCAGTATTTCTTGACTATTCCCTCATCTTGGGTCTCCTTTATCAAGTTGCTAACTCACTTTTCATAATTTTCTTGCATCATTCTCATTTCTCTTCCCAATTTTTCCTCCACTTATCTTACTTGATTTTTAAAATCTTTCTTGAGCTACTCCATGGCCTGTAACTAGTTCATATATTTCTTGGAATATTTTGATGCAGGATTTTTTTTACTTTGTTGTCTACTTTTGGTTCCATGGGTTGATCATGAGATAGATGTCAACCTGCCAGGTTGCCTTCAGTGGGAGATTTGTTTCTCTCTGTCACTTTATGGGTTCTGTAGCTCTAAAATTTGTTTAAAGTCCTTTTTTACAGGTATTGTAAGTTGTTGGTGCAGGAGTTTAAGCAAGTTCCTGCGTTTACTCCACTATATTGGCTCTGCCTCCCAGTGCCTTATCTTCAGGTAAAAGTCTCATCAAAGAGCAGTGAAAGCAGTCCCCTAGTTATTGAGAAGAGCTTAGCATCAGAACTTCATTATATTATAAAAAGCAGAGAGAGTTGTCTTTAATATAAATATTTTAAATAAACTTTAAAAATAATGTTTAATCACCCCCACTTTCCTCTTCATCCTATAATAAAGGGGTTCTATGTATCAGTTCCCTCTAAGGACTTAAGAAATGTCATTATATCTAAAGATACAGTCAGCATCCTATTTGTTTCTAATGTAGACATATATTATTAGAATAAGAACCTATGCCATGATTCCTGAAGTCCAAGCCACCTTCTCAGCCTCTCATGTGAGTCTGAAATTGTGAAACCTGCAGTTAGTATTTCAATTTGCCCTGGTTAGAGGCAAAAGCTAGGTACTTCAATAAATAGCTTTGTTTGCTGATATTTTTATTCATTTTTACTTTCTTTCCCCTTCTCTTACAGACATAGGTCATGAAGGATATTTTAGTTTCATACCTAGAGGCTAATATATAAAATAATCTAAGACACCATCAGCAGTTTCACATATGAGTATCACCTGCATTCTTTTGATCACCACAGGATCTTTTGGATCTTCAATCTCTGAATATATCTCAAGTTTTTAGTCTTCCCTGCCATTTTAAAAGATGCTCATTCACAACTTAGTTGAGATCCCTAAACTTGCAGCAGCTTATGAATCTTCCGCTGCTTTTCTTGGAAAGAATTAAGGTGATGCTTTGTGTTGGGAAGGGAGGACAGGACCCTCCTTACCTCCTCACATGTATAAGAAAGCAGAGTTTAAAGGTTTAAAGGTTTTAAAGCCCTTTTAACACCCTATAGAAATAGTTTAAAGAAAATTGTTGGGTGGTTTGTGTTTTGTTTTGTTTTTTCTTAATTTAGGGCAGAATTTTTTATCCTCAGGGTCTGCCCAAATGTGCCAATAAGCTACTTGGTAAAATTATTGATTTTCTACAGTTTATTTGAACCCAAATAGGGTAGTAAGATGGAATCAATTTCATGTTCAGCCAGCTGCACTTTGAAGTTAATCCTGTCCAAAAATTTTCATAAGTATTTTCAAACTGTGCTCGAAATAATTTGGATTTCTTAAAAAGGAATCTTTTCATGGTGTCTCAGTGGTACAGTGAATAGAACACTGGCTTGGAGTCAGGAGGACCTAAGTTCAAATCTGGATTCAGACATTTAAAACTTAGTAGCCACTTGACTTAACCCCGATTTCCCTGTCTTCCTTTCTCCAAAAAGCAAAAGAAAAGAAAAGAAAAGAAAAGGAAAGGAAAGGAAAGGAAAGGAAAGGAAAGGAAAGGAAAGGAAAGGAAAGGAAAGGAAAGGAAAGGAAAGGAAAGGAAAGGAAAGAAAGGAAAGGAAAAGAAAAGAAAAGGAGAGGCGGCGGAGCCAAGATGGCAGAGTAGAAACAGCGCATCCAAGCCACTCTCCCCCCAGATCACCTCCAAACCATGTAAAAGGGGACTCTGAACAACTTCTGGAGCCCCAGAACCCAAAGAATGACAGATAGAAGCTAACCTCCCCCTGAGGACAGCCCAGCAGCCCTGCAGGAAGGGCCAGTGCAGTGGTCTGGGAGCCAGAAGCACAGAGCGTGGGGAGCCAAGCACAGGTCCGCCTGAGTTGCGGTTTTAGCCCTAGGGCGGCAGGGCCAGCAGCCGTCTGGAGGGACCCCAGAACACCAGCAGCTGTGGTGACTCCAGAATTATCAACATAGACATGCCTAGGACAAAGTGAAAGGTTAATGCCCTATGGACTTTGGGACCAGTATTTGGGGAACGCGTCAGCTTCCTCCACTGGGGGCTAGAGCAGCTGAGGAGACACACCAGTTTGTAGTTTTCAGTTTTTACCGTTTTTCAATTGTAGGGAGATCCAGCGATCAGTGTTGGGGGGTAATAGTTCTTGCTTTAACCTCCCTGGATCTGGATTGTGATCTAGGGTGGAGGTCGTGGGTGGGTTTCCAGCTTGCCAGAAACGGAAGTTGTCCCCCACACATTCAGGACGAAAGTTCCCCTGTCTGGCGGCCGAGCCATGCTGTGGCAACAAACCCAAAAGTCAAGTAATGAAGTGGCAACATGCCAAGGCAAAGGAAACAAATTAACAGAAAAAAATGCAACCCTAGACTCCTACTTTGGGGGCAAAGAGGTTCAAAGCATGGAACAGGAAGAGGACTGTGAGGTCAGAAATCCTGCTCCAAAAGCCCCAACGGAAAATATGAGTGGGTTACAGGCCATAGAGGACCTTAAGAAGGACTTTAAAAATCAAGTAAGAGAAGTGGAGGGAAAATTGGGAAGATAAATGAAAAGGATTCAGGAAAAGTATGAAATGAGGGTCAACAGCCTGACTGAGGAAAACAACACCTTAAAAATAGACTAACTCAAATGGCAAAGGAGGCCCAAAAGGGCAATGAGGAGGAGAATGCCTTAAAAAGTCTAATTTGCCAGAGGGCAATTGGGGTTAAGTAACTTGCACATGGTCACATGGCTAGGTTTTTTTTGGGTGTGCATTGTGTCTGAGGCCAGATCCAAACTCAGATCCTTCTGACTCCAAGGCCAATGCTCTACTCACTGTGCCACTTAGCAGCCCCAAAAGTGTTATTTTTAGAAGTGGATTGATAAAATCCCATAATTCAGAAGAAAAAAAATTACAAGGTATATTTAAACCAGAATTCAAAAGAAGAATTTTGCAACCATTTTTTTCTATTAAATCAAAAGCTAATTTAGTGAAAACAATTCACTGAAACAAATTAACTGAAACCAATTCACTAAAATTAATTGACAAAATCAATTTAGCTGAAATTAATTCACTAAAGCCTTCATAATAAACTTTATATCTGTCCAAAGTTGTTGGTAGCAGCAATAAAGCTCTAAAATAAGTAAATGAGACAGTAAAACAGAAAGGATGAGGTCCTAGATGGTTTCTGAATTGATCTCAACATGACACTGAGGCATAGGTTAATTATGCATTGCTACAAGGATAACTTAACCAGTGATCAAAGAAAATCTCTGATTAACCCATTGTGTTTCTTTATGCCAGTCCAGATACACAAAAGTAGGACCACTTAACAAGCAGTCAAGACCTCTTAATGGAAAATCAAAACTACAGTGCCAGGACTCTTCAGAGACAGTGGCCACAATATATGGACAAGTCTCTTGCTTCTGTGCCTGTAAAAAGAATGAAGTAAAAAGGGTACAACTTTTGGAAAGAAGGAAAAAAAAAAAACTTTTACCTTCCTGTTAAAATTCAGATTTTGTCAGTCCAGTCCTTGCTTTAGACACCTGAATCATAGAGTTATGTTCACCAAAATGTCTGGTTGGCCTTTAGACTAAGTACTCTACAAATTTTGACAGACTGATTATTCAAATGCAATAGAAAAAAAAAAAACAACAAAACATCACCACTTCAAAATTATGTAAAAGGGGGACTCAGAATGACCCCTGGAGCTATAGAATGCACAAAATGACACAGAGAATCTAATCTCCCACTGAGGACAGCCTGGCAGCCCAGCAGGGAGCAGCCACAACAGCACTCTGGGAGCCGAGCCTAGGCCCACGTGAGTCTGAGGTTTTAGCCCCAGGGCAGGCAGACCAGCAGCCAGTTGGAGGGACCCCAGAACACCAGCAGCTATGAGGTTTCCAGAATTATCAATACATACATGTCTAGGACAAAGTGAGAGGTCAGTGCCCTATGGACTTTGGGACTGACTGAGAGAGCATTTCAGCTTCTTCCCCTGGGAGCAAAAAGTTTTAAAATCAAATGTTTTAAATATGTATAAATGATATTATTAATACTATTTCACATATAATTGGGAGATAAAATGTGCAGGCATTGGGGCACAGAGATTCACCTTGCCTTACTGGAAAACTCAAAGGGGGTATGGGAGAAGATCTGGGAGAGAGCAAATTGGATGAGGGGATATCCTGTGGGACTGCTATCCTGGCATCCTGGGTAGGGGAAAATGGGGAAAAATTTGTAACTTAAAATCTGACGGAAATGAATGACATAAACCAGAAGTTAATAAAGCATTTGAAAAAAAAAAAGAGACAAAAACCTCACAAACAAAATGTAGAAAAGTACATAATGTACATATACAAGATAAATTTACCTCCCTTTCTGTGATTTTTTGAAAGTAGTCCTTATTACTTAGCTGGAGATTTCAAAATCCCCAAAGTAAATAGT
Organism: Gymnobelideus leadbeateri; assembly: GCA_011680675.1. Classification (NCBI taxonomy): domain Eukaryota; kingdom Metazoa; phylum Chordata; class Mammalia; order Diprotodontia; family Petauridae; genus Gymnobelideus; species Gymnobelideus leadbeateri. The sequence goes on along the minus strand of WOXC01003670.1, from coordinate 26,752 downwards.
CTTATGCATGTAGGAGAACTTCTGAAGTGGAAACTCCAGTCTTTTAGCCATTCCCCATTTGATGGATATACCTCATTTTCCAATTCTTTGCCACCACAAAAAGCTGCTATAAACATTTTTGTACACATGGGTCCTTTTCACTTTTTTATAATCTTTTGGGATATAGACCTAGTAGCGATATTGCTGGATCAAATGCACAGTTTTATAGCACTTCGCGTGTAGTTCCAAATAGTTCTCCAGAATATTTGGATCAATTGACAACTTTACCAACAGTGAATTGGTGTTCTGATTTTCCCACACCTTCTCCAATACTCATCATTTTCCTGTTTGGGAATATTAGCTAACCTTATAGATGTAATGTGGTACCTCAAGGTCAATGTGCATTTGTTAAGCATCTATAATGTTCCACACACTTTACTAGTGCTAGGGATATATGTTTAAAGAAAGAAACTCAGTGAATAGAGCACTGGCCCTGGAATCAGGAAGACCTGAGTTCAAATCCAGTCTCAGACACAACACAAAGTTATCCATGTGACCTTGGGCAAGTCACTTAACCCCAATTTCCCTACCTTCCCCCCTCCAAAAAAAAAGGAGAAAGAAGGAAAGGAAGGAAGGAAGGAAGGAAGGAAGGAAGGAAGGAAGGAAGGAAGGAAGGAAGGAAGGAAGGAAGGAAAGGAAAGGAAGGAAGGAAGGAAGGAAGGAAGGAAGGAAGGAAGGAAGGAAGGAAGGAACAATTCCTACTCTAACTTCACTGACAAAGATAGATTACTCCATTCCCCATACCTCCATGAAGGCCAAATAGAGCTGGTGAGAGCTGAAAGAGAAGAGATATTCTGGGTCCTTCTGGTTTCTACATCTGAGAGAAAAAGAGCCGTTCCAACTTCTGTTCAGATTCATGGTGACAAAGACTCTAGGAAGAAGCTGATATGTAGATGATCTAGGGATCCTTATCATATTTCTATCCCCAGCTTGCTACACTAATTTCTACAGGAAATTTCCTTTTTTTTTTTTTTGCTTTTTGGAGGGCAATTGGGGTTAAGTAACTTGCCCAAGGTCACACGGCTAGGTTTTTGTTTGTGTGTGTTAAGTGTCTGAGGCCAGATTCAAACTGAGGTCCTTCTGACTCCAGGGGCGGCACTCTACTCACTGTGCCACCTAGCCCCCCCGAAAATTTCCTTTTTAAGTAAAATCTGAGAATCTCTTTCTTTTGACTGAGCTGAGGCATCTTACACCTAAAGAAAATGCTCATTCAGTGTGTATTGTCAATATTTATTCTTATATGTATACTTTCTCTACCTTCTGTTTTGCTATCAACTTGGATAAATAGATTTATTTGCTATTTGCTATGTGTCCATTATGAAACAGACATTTAGTGGGAAGGGAATGAAGCATTGGCTTAGAGACCTCCTTTCCTGTTAAAGAGTAAAGATCAGGAGTACAACTTGAACCTAAAATTACTTCTTCTAGACTAACACTTACAGGTATTTTATACGTATATAAATATATATTTACACACAATAATATATGTAGTATATGTACATATATATGCATACAGCTTCATATATGTATATACAGACATATACACAAGCCACAATGCACACATATTATATGTGTATATATGTATATATGCATGTGCATGAAGATACACATACATACCTGCATGCATGCATGCATACATGCATACATGTTTGTGTTTTGGAAACATCTGTTTTTGCTTAACTGAAAGCCATACCTAGAGGACACTCATGTAGGTGCACCTAACTCATATGGGTCCAAAAACAACAGAACTCATACAATGCCGTAGACTTCTTACACGAACAATACTATTTTTTATTAATTAAATTAAAGGCAGTCTAGGAGGGAGGGGGAAATGGGGATCAGCTTCATGCAAAAGATGATGCTTGAGATACATCTTCAAGGGAAAAATAGATTCTATTAAGTAGGGGTTAAGGAAGGAGTGAATTTCAGACATGGAAGAGACAGGAGATGGAGCACTATGTGCATGGAGACCAAAGAAAAAATCAATTTGGCTGGATTTTTAAAGGGATAGTAATGTATAATGAGACTGTAAAGATATATAGAGGCCAAGGTGTGAAAAGCTTTAAAAGCTAACCAGAACTTTTTGTTACCACAAAAAAAGTTTCAATTTTTTTTCTTTTCTTTTTTCTTTTTTAAAGCAATTGGGGTTAAGTAACTTGCTCAAGGTTACATGGCTAGTCATTATTTATGTATGGGTGCTCATTTTCTGAGGCCAGTTTCGATCCTGGGTCATCCCACCTCTGAGGCCAGAGCTCTTACTGTGCCACCTAGCTGCCCCGTCAATTTTTTTTTTTTTATCAATAGTTTCCTTGAGATAGAAACCTAATAATGGAAACTCTGGACAAAAAGAAATAGATATTTTAGTCATTTTATGTGCATAATTGAAAATTGTTTTCCAAAAATGATTCAAAACTCATATGCACTACTGTGCCTCTCTTGTCACAGCTTCTGACATTGGTTATTCCCAGCTTTTGTCATCTTTGCCAACTGGCAAGGTGTGGGATGAAACCTCAGAATTTTTCTTATTGGTAGTATTTTATTAAATTCTTTCATATGGTTGTTAACATTTCATAATTCTTTTGAGAATTATTTCATACCTTATTTTCATATATTGTACCTCTTAATCTATTGGAGATGGCCTTTTTATTTTGTGTATACATACACATACACACATACATATATAAACATGTGTGTATCTATCAAGCTGTATGTATCCATGAATGTATGTATGCACACATATGTTACATATAATATATGCTTTTGCATCTTTGATATTTAACACATTTTTCCCATTAAATAACTTCTCTAGCTAAATAGCTAAAAAGCCTAAGTACATTAATTTTATCTGTTCAGAAAATTTCACTTTCAGTTATGTATGTTATCTTCTGTAACTATCTTTATCTCTTGTATGGTTAAGAATGTATTTCTTATCCATAGCTATACAAAATACATGATCTGCTTCCTTAAAAGTATTTTGTAGTATAATTTTTAATTTTAAGATTACGTATCCATTTATTACTGGGCAGCTATATGTTGAAATGGGTAGAGTGCTGGACCTGGAGTCAGGAAGACTCACCTTTGTGAATTCAAATCTGGTCTCGGATTCTTTGCAGCTGTGACCATAGGAAGTCATTTAACTTTGTCTGCCTTAGTTTCATCTGTAAAATGAGTTGGTGAAGGAAATAGCAAACCACTACAGTATATTTGGCAAGAAAACTCCAAATGGAGTCATGAAGAGTTGGACATGACCCAACAGCAACAAATAATAGATATGATTGAAAAAAATGACTGAACTGAACTGAATGCATTTGTTGTGGAATATGCTATTAAATGTTTGTATGAACCTATTTTCCGTCCAATTTCCAGTTTGTTTGTTTTTTTTCAAAATTGTTTTCCCCAAGGAATGTGTGTTTTCAAGTTTATTGAACATCGTATTAATGAGTTCCGCTTTCCAAATTCTTCCTTGTCTAATCAATTCAATTGATATATTTCTCTATTTTAACCAATATTATATGGTTTTAATGAATATTGTTGTATAATATTGTTTGAGGTTTAGAAATCTTATTCTCTCATTCTTTTTTTTTTATCATTTCTTTAAAAAATCTGTATCTTTTTTCCCAAATGAACTGTATTACTTTCTCAACTGTTGCAAAGTATCCTTTTGATAATTTGAGTGGTATAGCATTAAAAATGTAAGTTAACTTTGATAGTATAGTCATTTTTCATTGCTTTGGCACAAGCCCAGCATAAGTACTTAATATTCCTCCATCCATTTAAATTAATATTTATTCCTTTAAGGAATATTTTGTAACTGGATCTATACAAGTCTTTTATGTGCTGTGGAATATTTCTCTTCAAGTATTTAATATATTTTGTTGTTATTTGGAATGGGATTTCTCTTACTATTTTTTCCTATGGGATTTTGTTATATTATGTAGAAATGCAACTGATTTCTAAGGCATATTATTTTGCAGCCTTCAACTTATGTAATTGTCTTGATTAGTGTCTTTGCTCATTCCCTGGGATTTTACAAATAAACAATTATGTCATAAGCAAGTAAGTATAGTTATATTTGCTCTTCACCTATCTTTATGCTCTTAATTTATATTTCTCTTGTTTTATTGCTATTTCTAGCATTTTCAGAACTATATCAAATAGTTTATTGTGTCTCTTTTCTATTTTGTTAATGTATAAAATACATTGGATATATGATTTTCCTCTGATTACAACTTTAATTGAATCCCAGAAATTTTGGCATGCTGTTTTAAAATTATCATTTTCATTTATATAATAATTAAGTCCCCTTTGGATTTGTGACATTTTTCTTCTTTTTATTTTCTTTGAATTTATTACTATTTCATTGTAGATACATCTATGAAAGGCATATTTACTATTTCTGCTCTTTTATATTTGTTTAAAATATTTCTGTAGGCTAGTATATGATCCTTTGTAGGCTAATATATAAGCTAATATATAAACATAGCTTTTGTTCCATGTCGTAACAAGGAATACATATGCTTTTTAGCAGTCTTATTTATAAGCTATCAAAAGATTATTAGTTCTAGTTTTTCTCCAGGAATTTTTTCAATATTATATTTTTCCCTTTTGTTTATCTTTCTTATACAAAATTGAAAGAGGTACATTAAAATCACTTGTCATTAACTGTGTGCATATTTAAATCTATTTGTTGTTTGGTTAATGTTTCCTTTATCAATTTTGATACTAAGGAATTTGGAGCATATACATTTGATGTTGATGTTACTTTGTTGTCTATGATTCATTTCAGTACTATATAGTTTATTGTTTATCCCTTTTATGTCTTGAATGTTTATTTTTGCTTTAACAGCACAATTAAAATTCTTTCTTTTTGGGGGGCGGAGCCAAGATGGCGGAGTAGAAACAGCTCGTCCAAGCCTCTCTGCCCCCAGATTCTCCACAAACTATGTAAAAAAGGACTCTGAAAATCTTCTGGAGCCCCAGCACCCACAGAACGACACAGAGAAGCTAACCTCCCGCTGAGGACAGCCCAGCACCCTGCAGGAAGGACCAGCGCAGTGGTCTGGGAGCCGGCAGCACGCAGAGCGCAGAGCGCAGGAGCCGAGCCGAGCCCAGGTCCACGTGAGCCGAGGTTTTAGCCCCAGGGCGGCAGGGCCAGCAGCCGGCTGGAGGAACCCCAGAACACCAGGAAGTGTGGAGACGCCAGAATTATCAACATAGACTTGCCTAGGACAAAGTAAGAGGTTAGTGTCCTATGGACTTTGGGGCCTGTATTTGGGGAATGCGTCAGCTCCCTCCCCTGGGAGCTAGAAGCTGCTGAGGAGACACGCCACTGTGTAGTTTTCAGAGGCATTTCCGGCTCCCAGCCTACAAATCGTGGGGAGATCCAGCGATCAGTCTTGGGGGGTAATCGCTCTTGCTTTAACCTCCCTGCATCTGGATTGTGATCTAGGGTGGAAGTTGTGGGTGGGTTTATAGCTTGCCAGAAACGGAAGTTGCCCCCCACACGTTCGGGACGAAAGTTCCTCTATCTGGCCTTAAAGCCATAGTGTGGCAACAAGCCCAAAAGTCAAGTAATTAAGTGGCAACATGCCAAGGCAAAGGAAACAGAAAAATGCAACCCTAGACTCCTATTTTGGGGGGCATAGAGCAGGAAAAGGACTGTGAGGTCAGAAGTCCTGCTCCAAAAGCCCCAGGGGAAAACATGAGGGGTTGCAGGCCATAGAGGACCTTAAGAAGGACTTTAAAAATCAAATAAGAGAAGTGGAGGAAAAATTGGAAAGAGAAATGAGAAGGATGCAGGAAAAGTATGAAATGAGGTCAACAGCCTGACTGAGGAAAACAACACCTTAAAAAATAGACTAACTCAAATGGCAAAGGAGGCCCAAAAGGGCAATGAGGAGAAGAATGCCTTAAAAAGTCGAATTTGCCAGATGGAAAAAGAATCTCAAAAAGTTCACTGAGGAGATTCATTCCTTCAGAGTTAGACTGGAGCAAATGGAAGCTAATGACTTTATGAGAAATCAAGATGCTGTTAAGCAGATCCAAACAAACGAAGATTAGAAGGCAATGTGAAATATCTCATGGGAAAAACCACTGACCTGGAGAATAGATCCAGGAGAGACAATTTAAAAATTATTGGACTACCTGAAAGCCATGATCAAGGAAAGAACCTAGAAATCACCCTTCAAGAAATTCTCAAGGAAAACTGCCCTGATGTTTTAGACCCAGAGGGCAAAATAGAGGTTGAAAGAATCCACAGATCACCTCCTGAAAAAAGATCCCAAAAAGAAAACTCCCAGGAATATTATAGCCAGGTTCCAGAATCCCCAGATCAAGGAGAAAATACTACAAGCAGCCAGGAAGAAACAATTTCAATATTGTGGAAACACAATCAGAATAGCCCAGGACCTGGCAGCTTCTACACTGAGGGATCGAAGGGCATGGAATATGATATTCCAGAGGGCAAAAGAACTGGGAATGAACCCAAGGGTCACCTACCCAGCAAAACTGAGTATTTTGTTTCAGGGGAAAATATGGTCATTCAGTGGAATAGAGGACTTTCAAGCATACTTGAGGAAAAAACCAGAGTTGAATAGAAAATTTGACATCCAGACACAAGAAGGAAGAGATGCCTGAGAGGTAATCAGGGAAAAGAAATCAAAAGGAACTTATCAAAGTTGAACTATTTACATTCCTATATGGAAAAGCAATAACTGTGACTGATGATATCTTTCTCACTATGAAAATAATGGAAGAAGGGGGTGTGGTCATATGAATACATATGTGAATGTGTGTGTATATGGTTACAGTTATATATGGATAGAGGGCATAGGTTGAATTTGTTGGGAAGGGAGAATACTCAAGGGATGAAATTATGAGGTGAGAGGAAAGTGGCAAGAGGAGATGGGGAGAGACAGGGTAGGGTAAACTATCCCATGTAGAAGAAGCAAGGGGAAGTGGTTGCAAAGGAGAGGGAGAATAAGGAAGGCTAAAAAGGCAAAACCACATTCACATTGAATTTGGTTCAGGGAGAAAATGACATACATACTAAATGGGATATCTCAACCTGCAGCAGGATAGGGGGAAGGGGGATGAGAGGAGGGATGATGGATGGGAGGGCATCCTTGGGGTGAGGGGAGGTTGGAAGTACCCACTATAGAAGAGGGACAGGATCATGTAGGGAATGGACCAGGTGGGGGGTGGGATGAGTGGGAGGGAATTATAAGCAGCCTTGTACAATATATCTACTATGATAATGTTTTGCATAGCTAGACATGTACAACATATACTGAATTACTTATATACCAAGAGGGAATGGGTGACAAGGGAGGAAGGAAATGGATCTGAAATTCAAGATCGTAACATTAAATGTTTCAAATATATATATAAATACTATTATTAATACTCTTTTGCCTATAATTGGGAGATAAGATGTGCAGGCATTGGGACACAAAGATTCATCTTCCTCTAATGGAAAAGTCGATGGGGGTATGGGAGAAGGTATGGGAGAGAGCAGATTGGAGGAAGTGATATCTTGTGGGACTGCTATTCTGGGAGGTTGGGTAGGGGAATAATGGGGGGAAAATGATTGTAACTCAAAATCTGGCGGAAATGAATGATGTAAAACAGAAGTTAATAAAGTATTTGTTTAAAAAAAAAATTCTTTCTTTTTAAAATTCACTCCAGGCGGCGAGGTGGAGCAGTGAGTAGAGCATCTGCCCTAGAGTCAGAAGGACCTGAGTTCAGATCCTGCCTCAGACACTTAATGCACACACAAACAAAAACCTAGCCATGTGACCTTGGGCAAATTACTTAACCACAATTGCCCTCCAAAAAGGGCAAATAAATAAATTAATTAATTAATGAAATTCACTCCAGCCCCACATTTTCATTATGTGAATGACATTTAATGTGTTACTTGTAGACAACAAATAGTGAGATTTTGTTTTCTTATCAAATGACACTTTTTACGATCATTTATTCACATGTAAAGTTACAAAAGTTAGATTTGTTTTCCTTCATTTGTCATTAATATTTTTGTCCCAAATTGAGATTTTTCACATTTCCTCTGCAAATATAGTACTATGTCTCTTCACTTATTTTAGCTTACTTTCCTTTAAAACAATGTTATTCCCATCTATTCTCATCTCCTTACTGGTCCCATTTGTTGCCACTTTCCCTAGTTCTAGAGTTGTCCTTATTAGTTTTTTGTATCAATTTAAAAAATACTTTTCCTTTTTTTCCGTATCAGTGAAGTAGTTGAGTAAAATCTCCTTTTCTATCCTCCCTTTAAACTTTCATTAGTTTTATTTTTTTTCCAAATGCTTTATTAACTTCTGGTTAACAGCATTCATTTCTGCCGGATTTTGAGTTACAATTGTTTCTCCATTTTCCCCATACCCATCAGCTCAGAATAGCAGTCCCACAGGATATCTGCACATCCAATCAGCTCTCTCCCATATCTTCTCCCAGACGCCCTTTGACTTTTCCAGTAGGGCAAGGTGAATCTCTGTGCCCCAATGCCTATATATCTTATTTTCCAATTATATGTAAAATAGTATTAATACTAGTATTTATATATATGTGTGTATACACACACACACTCACACACACACACACACACACACACACACACACACACACACACACATATATATATATATTTGAAACATTTGATTTTAAAACTTTGAATTCCAGATTCATGCCCTTCCTACCTTGTAAACCTTGCTGGGAAGATAAGCAGTTCAGTATAAGTTGTACATGTATAGCTATGCAAAACATTACCATAGCAGATATATTGTCAGACTGGCTAAATTTCCTTCCCACCTATCCCACCCCCACTTGGTCCATTACCTACTTTGATCCTGTCCCTTTTCAAAAGTGGGGGCTTCCAACCTCTCTTCCCCCCAGCATGCCCTCCGTTCCATCATCCCTCTTCTGTCCCTCACACCTATTCGTCTACAGGGTGAGATATCCCATTTAGTATGTACGTCATTCATTCTCTGAGCCAAATTCAATGAGAGTATGGTTTTGCCTTTTTTGCCTTCCTGTTCTTCCCCTCCATTGAAACCACTAGCCATTACCTTTTCTGTATGAGATAGTTTACCCCTTTCTGTCTCTCCCCATCTCCTCTCATTATATTCCTCTCTCATGTCTTAATTTCACCTTTTAAGTATCATTAATTTCCTATTAAATTTGACCTGTGTCCTCTATCTATGTATATGGAAACGTATATAGACACATTCACATATGTATTCACATGTCCATATACCTTTATTAAACTATTTTCATATTGACAAAGGCTTCATCAGTTACAATTATTGTTTTTCCATGTAAGAATGTAAATAGTTCAAATTTGATAAGTTCCTTTTGATTTCTTTTCTTTGTTTACCTTCTCAAGAATCTCTTGCTTCTTCTGTCTGAAGGTCGAATTTTCTATTCAACTCTGGTTTTTTCATCAAGAACGCTGGAATGCTCTCTATTCCACTGAATGACCATATTTTCCCCTGAATCAAGATACTCAGTTTTTCTGGGCAGGTGATTCTTTGTTTTAATCCCAGATCCTTTGACCTCTGGAATATCATATTCCATGCCCTTTGATCCCTCAGTATACAAGCTGCCAGGTCCTGTGCTATCCTGATTGTATTTCCACAATATTGAAATTGCTTCTTTTTCACTGTATGTAGTATATTTTCCTTGATCTGGGAATTCTGGAACCTAGCTATGATATTCATATGAGTTTTCTTTTTGGGATCTTTTTCAGGAGGTGATTGGTGAATTCTTTCAACATCTATTTTGCCTTCTGGTCCTAAAACAACATGGCAATTTTCCTTGAGAATTTCTTGAAGAATTATTTCTAGATTCTTTCTCTGATCATGGCTTTCAGGTAATCCAATAATTTTTAAATTATCTCTCCTGGATCTATTTTCCAGGTCAGTGGTTTTTCCCATGAGATATTTCACGTTGCCTTCTACTCTTTCATTTGTTTAGATCTGCTTAACAACATCTTGATTTCTCATAAAGTCACTGACTTCCATTTGCTCCAGTCTAATTCTGAAGGAATGAATCTCCTCAGTGAGTTTTGAGAGTCTTTTTCCATCTGGCAAATTCAGCTTTTTAAGGCATTCTTCTCATTGCTTTATTGAGACTCTTTTGCCAATTGAGTTAATCTATTTTTAAGGTGTTATTTTCCTCAGTCAGGCTGTTGACTCTCATTTCTTACTTTTCTGGCATCTTTCTCATTTGTCTTCCCAATTTTCCCCCCACTTCTCTTATTTGTTTTTTAAGGTCCTCTATGGCCTGTAACCAGCTCGTATTTTCATTTGGGGCTTTTGGTGCAGGAGTTCTGACCTCCCAGTCCTCCTCCTGTTCCATGCTTTGATCCTCTTTGCCCCCAAAATAAGAGTCTAATTTTGAATTATTCTGTTTATTTTGTTTCCTTTGCCTAGGCATATTGCCACTTAATTACTTGACTTTTGGGCTTGTTGCCACAGTAGGACTCTGCCAGCAGACTGGGGACTTTCCATCCTAAACCCTGGGGAAGTCTCAGCTGCTGGAGGTATTAGTTGGGTGGCCTCTCTGAAGCCTCCACATGCTCTCGCTAGCTGGTCACACCCCAAGACCTCCATGCCAGACTGCAGTCCAGATCCAAGAAGGTTAAACCAAGAGTGAATACCCTCCAGACTGATCTCGGGATCCCCCTACAGTCTGCTGGCCAGGAGCTGAAGCTGCAACTGAAACTGCAACATTGCAGCTTAGATGGTGCTACTCAGCAGCTTCTTGCTCCCAGGGAAAGAATTTGAAGCACTCCCAAATACTGGTCCCAAAGTCCATACTGCACTAACATCTCACTTTGTCCATGGCATCTATCTGTTGGTAATTCTGGAAACGCCACAGCTCCTAGTGTTCTAGGGTCCCTCCAGCTAGCTGCTGGTCAGTTCACCCTGGGACTAAAACCTCAGACAGTGGCCTGGGCTTGGCTCCTGGAGCGCTATGCTGGCCATTCCCTGCTGGTTCTGGAGCTCCAGAGGTTGTTCAGAGTCCCCTTTTCTATATATTGAAAATATTGTGGGGAAGAGCACTGGGGAAGCACTGTTTCTACTCTTCTATCTTGGCCCTGCTCCCCCCTTTCATTAGTTTTAAAAATATATATTTTTCAATATATAAAAAGTATGTTTCTTTGATTATTTATCTTCCATTTCTGTCTATTTTATACTTTGATTCTGTATTTCATAACCTTATTGGAATAACTTCTCAAAGTATTAAAGATTCTAAAGTACTATTTTGCATTTCTTCTCAATTTCTTCTTCGTTATCACTTCTTAAATATTGTCCTTTCGTTTTCATTTTCTGTTGAGTTTCTCACAAATGCCAATTCATAAAGGTGATAGAAGTACTCCCCTATTGTAGAAATTTTCTCATGTCACTGATTTTGTACCTCTTTGCTCTTCTCAGGATCATCTCCCATACTCACACCCCTTTGTCTATAAAGCTCCTCTTTTGTTGCATACCTTCTCACTCTTCCAGGTGTCAGTTGCCCCCAGGGGCTCTCATTTCTCTCCTCTTGAGGCAAAATAAATTTACTCTAAGTACCAACATCTGGCAAAATATGCTAAATTGTCTTTATATTCAATGGGATACATATGTGTGTGTGTGTGTGTGTGTGTGTGTGTGCGCGTATACAACTGTGTGTATGTATTAAGGTGTATGTTACCATGCGTGTATGTATGTGCATATATATTACATATAATATATGATTTTGCATCTCTGATATTTAACACAAATATTTTTCCCATTAAATAGCTTCTCATTTTAGCCTAAGTACATTAATTTTGTCTTATTTGCTGTGTTTCCAAGTTCTCTTAGAAACATTAAGAGTCTTTTGTCTCAACAAGTGTTGATTTATTTTATTTTGTCTTGAAATACATTTTCTTAGATGCCAAAAATTCTCTAATTTGATTTGGAGGCCATATTCCCTTTTGCTATAATCATCTTGCTTATTATTTTATCTGCTTATACTCAAAGTTTTAAACTTTCTATCAACTTGAGATCATTATATACTCAATTTTGTACTCCTTCCTTTTAGAGTATAGTTCCTCCATGTTGGACCTCAAAGTTATCTCAGTTTCCTCCTACACTGAGTGATTCATGTTTAACTAGCCTTGGTCTCAGCCTCAAGTGATCTATTTACATTTAAGATCATTCCAGTCTAGATGTCAGGTAACCCCCCCCCCCCCAACACAATACACACACTTTTTTTTTGCCTTTTTTTTTTTTTTTGGTGGGCAATTGGGGTTAAGTAACTTGCCCAAGGTCACACGGCTAGGTTTGTGTGTGTGTGTGTGTGTGTGTGTGTGTGTGTGTGTGTGTGTGCGCGTTAAGTGTCTGAGGCCGGATCCGAACTCAGGTCCTTCTGACTCCAGGGCCTACGCTCTACTCGCTGCGCCACCTAGCCGCCCCTATACACACACTGGATCATACAAATATACACATGGCTTACCCTATATCCCCATTAACCCTGCCACACTATAACCTGTGCAAATTTCTACAGTCTGGATCTCTAAAACACTGAAACAACATCGGGATTGGGTTATAGAGTTGACTTTTGTTAAAATTGCTTGGGTAGACTTCTGTATTCCTGATGACAGGAATATGAGAGGTGCTATGGGAGGTTATGATGACTGAAATTTCTTTAGAAGCAAATGATTTTTCTTCTCTGCCATTAGTGAATTGACTTTTTACCTTATTTATGTTTTGTGGGGGGTTTTTCTGTTGTTTGTTTGTTTTTTTTAATTTTAGAAATAGCTTAAATTCCTTTGTTTTTGGATGTTAATTCCTGTTTTGGAGAAGTTGGAGAGATCATGAGGATAGAGAAAATATCTAGTTCTCTATTATTTTGTTCCTTCCTTTGTATAATTTTTTAATGTAAGATAAAAAATAGAAATTCATAGTTTTGTATAGAAAATTGCATTTGTGTTCTGCTTTGTGTATGAAATGATCTTTCCTGAGTGTCTAAGTTAAGAGTTAAAAAATAGTTTTAAAAAAGACATTCATCAAGCCCCTGAACATTCTCACACTGTTCTCCCAAATGCCACTCTTATTCAGGCTTTATTTTTCATAGTTGTGACATTAAATGGAACAGTTGATTGCCGTGCATGTTTAAATACATTACTGCTTACCTTCAGCTCATGGTTTACCAAACCTTTACCATGGTTTATTCCCACCTTATTCATTCCTGTTGAGGGCTGCTGGGAGAAGTAACAGAATCATGCCAATTGGGTTGATTAAATTTTTATTGTATAATTTCAACCTGTGTAGAAAACTGTGTAATCTGTTTAAAGTGGCTATTCCAAACCTGATTTTCTTTCCTAGAGCTTCTCTCCCTCACTTCACAGCATAGTAGAGGATTTAGCAACCCATGTTAATGAAAAAGTAAAGACATCCCCTAAGAATTCCCTTTCTTCCCTATCCTATATCTTCAAGCCCTTTTAAAATTACTCCTCCTTTAATCTCTGAGAGACATCCCTTCTTATATCTAATCTAACCCATTTTGTGCTCCAGATATCATCACTTCATATCTCTCTCTGATAGACTGTACTTTAATCCTTCCAAAATTTCTCTTTGTTTTCATCAGTCTCTCCTTATCCATCACATTCTTCCTTACTCTTTACTACTCAACTATTGTAATATTCTGTTATAGTGCTATTCAACTATTTTATTATATTGTTATTTTACTATTTCACCTACCTTGAAGTCCTGTGGCAAAAGGTTAGTGATGAAGCAGCAGGTGTGAATGCAATGAGAGCTGTAGTCATAATCCTGCACACAGGCAGCCCAGGTCATAGTGTCATCTTCTCACTGGGCTAAAGCATCAATGGAATTTGGCCACTCCCTGAGTGTCTCAGCAGACTTTTTAGGGACTGCATGGTTTACCTCCTGGTATGAGGAAGATACTAGAGAAAATTCCCTATTTTTTTTTTTTGCTTTACCTAATTCTGGCTTACTGTGGCAGGCAGAGATCTTACCCTAAATTTGAAACAGACAAAAAGTACAAAAACTTTTGTGAAGATAACTCCACTCACCTTTGGTACATGGAATGTGCATGTGCTTATGGAAAATACAAAGTCTAGTAAATCTGCAAGATGCATAGCTCTTATTGTGTGAAAACTCAGCAGGCATTGCATCCAAATAGCAGCAAAGACTAAAACAGGTCTGGCAAATGAAGGCCAGATTACCAAAGTCAGAGTTGGATACAGATTCTTCTGGAGTGGCCACCATGATGAGAACACCATGAAGCTGGAGTAGGTTTTACAATTCAATCTAATCTAGTCAACAAGTTTGTATGCCTCCCTAAGGGAGGGAGTGGCAGACTCATGACAATGCAATTATCCCTTGCAAGAAAGTGTCATGCTCCCATTATCAGTGCATATGCTCTAATAATGATGAATCTTGATAATGTCAAAGAAAATTTTTAGGAAGACCTAGAGACCACTCAGCATCAATGTGCTGAAAGATGACAATCTTAGAGAGATATAGGATTCTTGGTATGGTAAGGAGGCAGGTTAGATTACATTTTATGATGATAGTAATAATCCAAAGTGCTTTGAAAATGGCCTGAAGGCTAATTATGCGCCAGAATCTTATGGTGCATCTCCACTACTCAGCACTGGTAGAATCATAGTGATAGGTGATAAGGTCATGATCCTAGAGAGATGGACTGAATATTTCCGTAGTTTTCTCAACAGAGCATCTTCAACCAATGCTAAATGCAATGACCATATAGTTCAAGTTGAAGTCAATCCCTCTCTAAATGAATATCTAAATGAAAAAGTGGTTTTGAATATAATTAGGCCCCTCCCATGAGTCAAAGTACCTTGTACTAATTTTATTCCAGTAGAAAATTTAAGGTCCACTGCTCATACAAAAGCTTATAGAAACATTCAAAATTATATGGCAAGAGTAGGTTATCCTCCAGATTTTTTTTTATTTTTGGAGGGCAATTGGGGTTAAGTGACTTGCCCAAGGTCACATGGTTAGGTGTGTGTGTGTGTGTGTGTGTGTGTGTGTGTGTGTGTGTGTGCGCGTCTTGTGTTGTGTCTGGGGCCAAATTTGAACTCAGGTCCTCCTGATTCCAGGGCTGGTGCTTGATTCACTGTGCCACCTAGGAGCCCCAATCCTCCAGAAGATTAAGGAAGCTTCCATTGTCTATCTCTATAAAGGAAAAGGAAATAGTTTGTCTCATAACAACCACAAGGAGGTCTTTCTCTTAGTCATTGCTGGCAAAATTCTTGCCAGAGTTCTCCTTAGTAGGATGATTATTCACCTGGAAGATGGAAGTTAAGAGCAAGTATGGCTTCAGCTAGGGGCAAGAACAGTCTATATGGTGTTTTCGGTCAGACAACTCTAGAAAAATTTCTGGGAGCAGAACAGAGATCTGTACACAATGTTCCTAAATCTGACCAAGACCTTTGATATTGTTATTTGTGAGGGTTTGTGGAAGATCATGGTGAAACTTGGCTGCCCAGAGAAATTAATCAGAATTGGACTTCAGTTTCATTGATGGCATGGTTGCATGTGATCTGGATAAAGGACAATGATCTTGTCTTTCTCAGTCACCAATGGAGTGAAGCAGAGCTATGTGCTTGCTCCCGTGCTTATTAAGTGTGATATTTTCAGTAATGTTGCCAGATGCCTTGAATTAAGACGAAAGTGGCATTAAGGTCAGCTACCACACTGAGGGTAAATCATTTAACTTGAAAATTTTACAAGCCAAAACTAAAATGGAGGGGGAGTAGGTGTATGACATGTTGTTCACAGATCGTGCACTCAATGTAATGCAACAGAAAATGAATCAATTCTCTGTAAGTTGTGCTAATTTTGTCCTGACAGTTAACACCAAGAAAAACACCAAGAGGTTCTCCATCAACAGACACTGCACCATCCATATGTGGAATCATCAGATACAACAAATGGGGAAATTTTGAATGCTGTGGATAAGTTCACTTAACCTAGAAGTACATTTTCCAGGGATGTACACAGAAGATTGGGTTCCCAGTGTATGCTCAGTGTTTTAGAGGCTCCAAAAGAAAGTCTGGGAGAGAAGTATTAAGCTGCCTACCAAAATGAAGCTTTAAAGAGCCATTATCCTGACCTGATAGTTTTATGCCTGTGAAACCTGGACAGTCTAATAGTATCATTCCAGAAAATTTAGCTACTTACATTTGAATTGTCTTAGGAAGAATCTGAGGATCACCTGATGAGATAAGGTAATGGACACCGAGATCGTTTCTTAAGCTGAACTGCCAAGCACTCAAACCCTTGCAGACAGCACAAATCTGACTGGCCACCATGTTGTACAAATACCAAATGTACATATCTCTAAAAGACTATTTTATGGACAACTTCTATGGAGAAGTCAAACACTCACATGGATGTCAGAAGAAGTGATACAAAGACACTCTGAGGATCTCTTTGAATTTTGGTATTGATTCTGAGATATGAGAGACTCTTTTTAAAATTTTTTTGTCTTTATTAATTTGTTTTCTTTTAGTTTACAAGATTCAATTCCATAATTCCTTGAGTTTCAAATTTTCTTTCCCTCCCTCTCTTCCCCTCCCATGACAGCATACAATCCAGTATATGATCTTCAAATACTTTCACATTAGACATTAGACAGAAGGTTACAAAGGTGGATTGTACTAGATGGAATGAAAAAATGGTGAAGAAGAAATAAAACCGGGAGGCAGAGCCAAGATGGCGGAAAGGAAGCAGTAACCTCGCTGAGCTCCTCCGTCACTAAGGCTCAAAGGGTAAATCTGAGCGGATTCCGGAGTGACAGAGCCCAGTGGAAGATGAAGTGTGGCAGAGGCCAGCCCAGGAGGTTTCCCAGTGTGTCTGGACTGGTCGAGTGTAGAGCGAATGGTGTCTGCACAGCCCAGACCTAAGAGCAGACGAGCAGACTACACCAGAGAGAGAAAAAGCCCCAGCCTGCAGACTTACAAAGGACGAGTCGCAGTCATCTCGAAGAGGGAACGGATCATTGGAGCCAGGTAGGAGAGTCGGGCCCCCAGTGGAGAGAGCAGCTTCTCAGGCTGCATTCAGCCCCCAGCCTGGAAGTTTAGAAACTGCCTGCCTGTATAATACAGGGGCTGGAATGGCAAAGTAAATTCTAGCTGCTCTGATCCTCCCATCCCTCCTTCATGAAGCAGAAAACCAAAAGATAAGTCTCCCACCCAGATTGAAATCCCAAGTTAATGGAAATAGCCTCAGGCTTGAGAATCTCCAAGAAGGGGTGTAACTGAGACAGCCAGGAATCTGAAGAGAAGAGAGGGTGGGGACACAACAAGCCCCACCTCACCTCACCAACAAAAGCTTACTTATAGCCCAGGGGTATAGAGGCAGAAATCTGAAGTAGTCAGACTCATCCCCACCTACACATCTACATTCCTCACTGACTTCCCTGACTTAGCCATAAACTAGCCACCCAGAGGTATTCAAAGTCAAGGATCAGTCCCCAAACTCATAGCCTGAGATACTAAGAAAAAGGAAGTCACAATGGGAAGGAAGAAAGCTGAAAAGGAGAAAGGGAAGGCAAGAAAGTCTATTCGAGCATACTATGCAGGGCAAGAACAACAAAACACACAGGACAATATAGACTCTCTGCCCACACCAGAGACCACAGAAGGAAACATGATCTGGTCTCAAGCCCAAATACCATTCCTGGAGGAGCTTAAGAAAAATTTTAATGACCAAATCAGGGAGGCAATGACCAACTTGGAAAAAAAAATACCTCCCTAAAAAAGGAACTTCAAAAACTAACTGAAGACCATAATTCACTAAAAATTAGATACAATCAAACTGAAACTCAGAACTCTATGATGCAGCAGGAGTCAATTAAAAAAAAAACGATCGAAAAATTGGAAGAAAAAGTAAAATATCTCACTGGAAAAATAACTGACCTAGAGAACAGATCCAGGAGAGACAACCTAAGAATTATTGGTCTACCAGAAAGCCATGATGAGAAAAGCAGTCTAGACAACATCCGCCAAGAGATTGTCAAAGAAAACTGTCCTGAGGTCCTGGAATCAGAAGATAAAATAGCTATTGATAGAATTCACCGGACTCCTCCTGAAAGAGATCCCAAACGGAAAATTCCAAGAAATATAGTAGCCAAATTCCAGAATTATAAGATTAAAGAAAAAATTCTACAAGCAGCCAAAAAGAAACAATTCAAATATCGAGGAACTACAGTTAGGATCACACAGGACCTAGCAGCTTCTACATTAAAAGAGCAGAGGGACTGGGATTTGATATTTCGTAGGGCAAGAGAGCTAGGACTACAATCAAGGATTAACTACCCGGAAAAACTGAGCATAATCTTTCAGGCAAGGAGATGGACGTTTAATGAAGTAAGGGACTTCCAGACTTTCCTAATGAAAAAGCCAGAGCTCAATGGAAAATTTGATCTCCAATTACAAGACTCCAGAAGGACACAAAAAGGTAAACAAGGGTAACATAGACTCACACATGCAGAAGTGCACACACCCACACCCACAAACACATGCTCATTACTTGGGATGCAACAAGAGCAAAATGTTCACATCCCTATATGTGGAGCTGATAACTGTCAATATTTGAAATCTTTATGATTATCATGACCTGAAAAAGGGTTATACTTAGAGGGTGTGGGTATGAATGCACTAACATGGAGTCTAAAAAAAAAAGACTATTAAGGGGATGAATGGTACTGTAATGGGAAAAAGGAAAGGATGAGCTAGGAAAAGGTAAAATATGCCATCTGAAGAGGCATCAAAACACACTATAGAAGAAGGGAAAGTAAGAGGGAGAGGAACATGATTTAAACACTATTCTTACTGGTTCTGGTTCAAAGAAGGATCAAATTAATCAGTGAAGTTTAAGAATCTAACGTGAATAGACACATAAATTCATTAAATAGAGGAATTGGAGGGAGGGAGAGGAGCACTGTTTGAAATGTACTCTCATTGGTTTGGAATCAAATGGGGAGTTATTTACTCTGATAAGTATAAAAATTTATTGTGTCCTATAGATAGTGGGAGGGCAAAGGGGGGGTGAAAAGGAGGTGACTAAAGGGAGGGATTATAAGGGAGGGAAATAGTAGTAAGGGGAGAGGGTAGGTTAAGAAGAGGGGTCACAGGGTGGGAACACTGAGGGAGGGGGTGGTCAAAAGGGAAAACTTCAAGGAGGGAAAGGGAGAAGGAATAAACAAAAACATAAACAGGGGAGGGAATAGGATGGAAGGGAAGAGACAGATAGTCATCATTACTGTGAATGTGAATGGGATGAACTCTCCCATAAAACAGAGGCAGATAGAAGGATGGATTAAAAACCATAATCCTACAATATGCTGTCTTCAAGAAACACATTTGAAACAAAGGGATACCCACAGGGTAAAGGTAAAAGGTTGGAGTAAAATTTATTATGCTTCAGCTAAAGTAAAAAAAGCATGGGTTGCAATAGTTATCTCAGATAAAGCAAAAGCAAAAATAGATCTAATTAAAAGAGATAAGGAAGGAAACTATATCCTACTAAAAGGCACCATTGAGAATGAAGCAATATCACTACTTACTATATATGCACCAAGTGGTATAGCATCCAAATTCCTAGAGGAGAAGTTAAAGGAATTAGAGGAAGAAATGGATAGCAAAACTATACTAGTGGGGGACCTTAATCTCCCCCTCTCTGAACTCGATAAATCTAACCTCAAAATAAACAAGAAAGAAGTTAAGGAGGTGAATAGAATCTTAGAGAGACTAGATATGATGGATCTCTGGAGAAAACTGAATGGGGATACAAAGGAATTTACTTTCTTCTCAGTAGTGTATGGTACATACTCAAAAATAGACCATTTACTAGGGCATAAAAACCTCACAATCCAGTGCAGAAAGGCAGAAATATTAAGCTCATCATTCTCAGATCATGATGCAATAAAAATTATATGCAATAAAGGGCCATGGTAAGATAGACTAAAAACTAATTGGAAACTAAACAATTTAATAGTAAAAAATTGGTGGGTCAAAGAAGAAATTATAGAAACAATCAATAATTTCATTCAAGAGAATGATAATAATGAAACAACATACCAAAATTTGTGGGATGCACTAAAGGCAGTTCTCAGGGGAAGTTTTGTATCCCTGAGTGCATACTTAATTAAAGCAGAGAGAAGGGAGGTCAATGAATTGGACATGCAACTGAAAAAGCTAGAAAAAGAACAAATTGAAAATCCCCAATTTAGTACTAAATTAGAAATATTGAAAACCAAAGGTGAGATTAATAAAATTGAAATTAAGAAAACCATTGAATTAATAAATAAAACTAAGAGCTGGTTTTATGAAAAAATTAACAAAATTGATAGACCCTTAGTCAATATGATAAAAAAAAGAAAGAAGAAAACCAAATTATGAGTATCAAAAATAAAAAGGTTGAATCTACCTCCAATGAAGAGAAAATCAAAAAAATAGTGAGGAATTATTTTTCCCAATTGTATGCACATAAATATGACAATCTTAGTGAAATGGATGAATATTTACAAAATCACAAATTGCCCAGATTAACTGAAGAGGAAGTGAATTACCTAAATAATCCCATCTCAGAAAAAGAAATCAAACAAGCCATCAATGAACTCCCTAGGAAAAAATCTCCAGGGCCAGATGGGTTCACTAGTGAATTCTATCAAGCATTTAAAGAACAATTGATTCCAATACTCTACAAACTATTTGAGAAAATTAGTGAAGAAGGAGTCCTACCAAACTCTTTCTATGACACAAATATGGTACTGATTCCTAAATCAGGAAGAGATAAAACAGAGAAAGAAAATTATAGACCAATCTCCCTCATGAATTTAGACGCAAAAATTCTAAATAAAATATTAGCCAAAAGACTCCAGCAACTTATCACAAAAATAATACACCCTGATCAGGTAGGATTCATTCCAGGAATGCAAGGATGGTTTAATATTAGGAAAACCATCAGTATAATTGAGCACATCAACAACAAAACTAGCAAAACCCACATGATCATCTCAATAGATGCAGAAAAGGCTTTTGACAAAGTACAACATCCATTCCTATTAAAAACACTAGAAAGTATAGGAATAAATGGAGCCTTCCTTAAAATAGTTGCTAGCATCTAGCTAAAACCATCAGCAAGTATTATATGCAATGGGAATAAACTAGAAGCCTTTCCAATAAGATCAGGAGTGAAACAAGGGTGTCCACTATCATCCCTCTTATTCAATCTGGTACTAGAAACTTTAGCAGTAGCAATTAGAGAAGAAAAAGACATCAAAAGAATCACATTAGGCAAAGAAGTGACCAAGCTGTCACTCTTTGCAGATGATATGATGATATACTTAGAGAATCCTAGAGAATCAAGTAAAAAATTACTTGAGACAATAAATAAATTTGGTAAAGTTGCAGGATATAAAATAAACCCACATAAATCCTCAGCTTTCCTGTACATCTCTCATAAAACTCAACAGCAAGAGATAGAAAGAGAAATCCCAGTTAAAGTCACTGTAGACATTATAAAATATTTGGGAATCTACTTGCCAAAACAAACCCAGAATCTATATGATCACAACTACAGAACACTTCTCACACAAATAAAAACAGATCTAAACAGTTGGAAAAATATCAATTGCTCATGGCTGGGTCGAGCTAACATAATAAAAATGACAATTTTACCCAAACTAAACTATATATTTAGTGCCATTCCAATCAATTTACCAAAAAACTACTTTGTAGAGTTAGACAAAATAATAACAAAATTTATTTGGAAAAACAAACGGTCTAGAATATCAAGGGAATTAATGAAAAGAAATGCTAGGGAAGGTGGACTAGCTATGCCAGATCTTAATCTGTATTATACAGCAGCAGTCATCAAAACTGCTTGGTACTGGCAGAGATGTAGAGTAGTGGATCAATGGAATAGATTAGGCGCAGGAGACCCAGCAGTTAATGAATATAGCAATCTATTGTTCGATAAACCCAAAGACCCCAGTTTTTGGGATAAGAATGCACTATTTGACAAAAACTGCTGGGAAAACTGGAATACAGTATGGCAGAAAGTGGGCATAGATCACTATCTAACACCATATACCAAAATCAAGTCTAAATGGGTGCATGATCTAGGTGTAAAGGATGATACTGTAAGCAATTTGGGAAAGCAAGGAATAGTTTACCTGACAGATCTGTGGAGAGGGGAAGATTTTAGGACCAAACAAGAATTAGAGAGCATTATAAAATGCAAAATGGATAATTTTGATTACATTAAATTGAAAAGCTTCTGCACAGACAAAGCCAATGTAACCAAGATCAAGAGGGAGGTGGGAAATTGGGAAAGAATTTTTACAACTTGTGTCTCTGATAAAGGACTCATCTCTAAAATTTATAGAGAATTGAGCCAAATCTATATGAATACAAGTCATTCCCCAATTGATAAGTGGTCAAAGGATATGAACAGGAAATTTTCAGAGAAAGAAATTAAAGATATCTATAAACATATGAAGAAATGCTCTAAATCACTATTAATTAGAGAAATGCAAATCAAAACAACTCTGAGATACCACATCCCTCCAGTCAGATTGGCTAAGATGACAAAACAAGAAAGTGACAAATGCTGGAGAGGATGTGGGCAAATTGGAACGCTAATACATTGCTGGTGGGGTTGTGAACTTATCCAACCATTCTGGAGAGCAATCTGGAATTATGGCCAAAGTATTATAAATAATTTCATCCCCTTTGACCCAGCCATACCACTTCTAGGGTTATATCCCAAAGAGATCATAGAAGTGGGAGGAAGACCCATATGTACAAAAATATTTTTAGCAGCCCTTTTTGTGGTTGCAAAGAATTGGAAACTAAAGGGGTGCCCATCAATTGGGGAAAGGCTAAATAAGTTGTGGTATATGAATGTAATGGAATTTTATTGTGCTATAAGAAATGAGGAGGTGACGGATTTCATAATTACCTGGAGAGACTTATACAAACTGATGCTGAGCGATAAGAGTAGAATGAGAAGAAATTTGTATACAATCACAGACATACCATATCTGTGACGACCAACTATGACAGACTGGACTCTTTTCAGCAATGCAGTGATATAAGTTAATCCCGAATGACTCAAGAAAGTGAGAAATGCGCCATCCAGAGATATAACTAGAAAGAACTGAGCCTGAATCCTGATGGAAGCAAACTAAATGATCCTGTTTTTCTCATTGTTTGGTTTTATTTCTTCCTTACCATCTTTCATCCCACCTAGTACAATATGCCTTTGTAATTGGAATAATGTCTAATATGAATGCATTTGCAGACCCTATACTGTACTATATGCTGTCGTGAGGGGAGGGGGGAGGGAAGTAAAGGAAATTTGAAAATCAAGGAACTATGGAATTGAATCTTGTTAACTGAAACTAAACTAATAAATTAATAAAAAAAGAAGAAAGAAAACCAAAAAAGAAAAAGAAAAAGATCAATTAGTTTGCTTAAATCAGGATACAAACTCAGTTCTTTCTAGTTCTTTCTCTAGATGTAGACATCTCTCTCCATCATGAGTCTTTTGGGATTGATTTATATCACTGCTTTGCTGAGAAGAGTCCAGTCTATCATAGTTGGTCATCTGACATATGTTGTGTCTTTGATTGTATACAAATTTCTCCTGGTTCTACTCTTCTCACCCAGCATCAACATATATAAGACTCTCCAGGTAAATATGAACTCCATCTGCTCCTCCTTTCTTATAGCAAAATAGTGATATGAGAGACTCTTGCACAGGACTCTGTAGCATGGAATGTAGGCATCAAAAAGGTGCTATTCTCTCTGAGCAAAGCAGAAATGCAGTAGCTCAAAATGCCAAGATGGCTGAGTAGAAACAGAACTTCCAAGGTGCTCTCTCCCACACCACTTCCAAACCATGTAAAAGGGGATTCTGAACAACTTCTGGAGCTCCAGCACCCACAGAACGACACAGAGAAGTTAACCTCCTGCTGAGGACAGCCCAGCAGCCCCGAAGGGAGTGGCCAGCAAAGCGCTCTGGGAGCCGACAGCACAGTGATCTGGGAGCTGAGCCCGGGTCCCTTTGACCCAAGGTTTTAGTCCCAGGGCGGCTGGGCCAGCAGCCAGCTGGAGGGACCCCAGAACACCAGCAGCTGTGGCGATTTTAGAATTATCAACACAGATATGCCTAGGATAAAGTGAGAGGTTAGTACCCTATGGAATTTGGGGCCAGTATTGGGGAACGAGTCGGCTTCTTCCCCTAGGGGCTAGAAGCAGCTGAGGAGACATGGCACAGATGCCATTTTGCAGCTTCAGTGGCAGCTTCAGCTCCTGGCCTGTGAACTGTAGGGAGATCCAGCAATCAGCCTTGGGGGGTAATCGCTCTTGCTTTAACCTCCCTGGATCTGGATTGTGGTCTGGGGCAGAGGTCTTGGGGTGTGTATCCAGCTTGCCAGAGCACATGGAGGCTTCACACAGGCCACCCAACTAATACCTCCGGAAGTTCAGAAGACCCCAAGATTTGGTGTGGAAGCTCCCCATCCAGACACAAGAAACAAGAGATCCTTGAGAAGGCAAACAAAGAAATGAAATCAAAAGGAACTTACCAAAGTCGAACTATTTACATTGCTACATGGAAAACAATAACTGTGACTAAAGAAACCTTTCTCAGTTTGAAAATAATGGAAGAAGGTATATGGGCATATGAATACTTATGTGAATGTATGTATATATTTTAGAGTTATGCATGGATAGAGGGCACATGTTGAATTTGGTGGGAAGGAATGATACTTAAGGGGTGAAGTTAAGAGTCGAGAGAATAAGGTGGCAAGAAGAGATGGGGAGAGAAAGGGTAGGGTAAACTATCTCATGTAGAAGAAGCAAGGGGAAGTGGTTGAAGGGGAGGGGAAAAACAGGAATGCAAAAAGGCAAAACCATATTCTCATTGAATTTGGCTCAGGGAGAGAATGACATACATACTAAATGGGATATCTCACCCTGCAGGAGAGTAGGGGGAAGGGGGACGGGGGGGGGGAAGGGGGATGAGGGGGGGATGGTGGAGGGGAGGGCATTCTGGGGTGAGGTGAGGTTGGAAGTACCCACTTTCAAAGAGCGTCAGGATCAAAATAGGGAATGGACCAGGTGGAGGGTGGGTTGGGTGGGAGGGAAATATAATCAGTCTTTTACAATATTTCTATTATGGTAATGTTTTGCATAGCACATGTACAACACATACTGAATTGCTTATCTTACCAGAGAGAGTGGATGAGAAGGGAGGAAGGGAATGGATCTGAAATTTGAAGTTTTAAAATTAAATATTTCAAATATTTATGCATATATATATATATATATATATATATATATATATATATATATATATATATATGCTATTATTAATACTATTTTGCATGTAATAGGGAGATAAGATGTGCAGGCATTGGGACACAGAGATTCACCTTGCTCTAATGGAAAAGTCGAAGGGGGTACGGGAGAAGATATGAGAGAGAGCAGATTGGATGAAGGGATATCTTGTGGGACTACTATTCTGGGGTGGTGGGTAGGGGAAAAATGGGGGAAAATTGTAACTCAAAATCTGGCAGAAATAAATGATTTAAACCAGAAGTTAAAGCATTTGTTAAAAAAGAAATTGGGACTCTCCCAGTGAAAACAAATGCATTTTTGAATTAAATATAAAGTTATTATGTTGAAGAAAAAAGAAATGTTCATATAGAGTATTTGCCCACAACCCATGGTAAAGCATTCCAAGCTTGTATTTGGTCCAAGCAGTCACAGTTGGACACAATTTACATTGACTGAAACATTATGGTGTCATTTTGGTTGTTTTCCAGTATGAAGGAAAGTGATTAATAGCATTCTGCCTTGCTATTTACAAGCATGTGGAGGTCTCCGTCATCTTAAAAAAAATTCATTTGACCTGTCAGCTCCTCAAGCATTCATTATGTATTTCTCTTCCCTTTAATTTCTAGTTTTCTCTTGTCAGCTACACTCATTTGCATAGTTTCTTAAGTTTTCGACCCCTTTCATTTTGGTTTTTGATTCTTTTACTTATTCTTGTCAAGTTTATCAGTGATATCTTTTTTTTTTACTATTTATTATGATACTTGTTAAATTCTTTTTAACTTTGGATACCTTAAATTACTTTTCTTAATACTCCCTTTTGCTTTCACTTTTGTTAAAGTAATTTCATAGAAAGTCTCCAATTTTCATTGTTGGATTTATCTCCTAATCACAAAACACAGCTTTTCTATTATATCCTATCTATCATGTTCTTGACTTATCTCCTAATATTCTTTTTGTTGCATGGGTACAATTAGCTCCTATATATTCAATAATTGGATCTCTATAAATACCTACCAGAGGGGAGAAACCAAGATAGCAGAAAGGAAGCAGTAACCTCGCTGAGCTCCTCGGTGACTAAGGCTCAAAGGGTGAATCTGAGTGGAATCCGGAGAGACGGAGCCCACTGGAAGACGAAGTGTGGCAGAGGCCAGCCCAGGAGGTTTCCCAGTGTGTCCGGACTGGTCGAGTGTAGAGCGAATGGTGTCTGCACAGCCCAGACCTAAGAGCAGACAAGCAGACTACACCAGAGAGAGCATAAGCCCCAGCCTGCAGACTTACCAAGGACGAATCACAGTCATCTCTCGGACGGGTAGGATCATTGGA
>WOXC01003669.1:0-150796 GCA_011680675.1 Gymnobelideus leadbeateri | reverse complement strand
CTGGCCCCACCATGGCAAGTCTTTCCAATTCATTAGGATTGTTTAGTCTTTAATTGACATAGCTTTAAAGAATAATGATTCAACTCCACACAAGGATGAAGTATCCAAATAGGCTAATAGAGTCATAGAAATAGAGACACAAGGGTCCTTAAAGTCTTGTGGTCGAACCCTCTCATTTTACAGATAAAGAAATGGAGGCCTAGAGAGTTGAAGTCATTGACTGAGGTCACAACAGTACTAAGTGATTTGAACCCAAGTTCTCTGATTCCAAATCCAATACTCTTAGGATTTTATTACAAATTAGAATGTATATTCCACAACCCAAAGGAAAAAATTCCAAATATGGGACAAGCCAATAGAGAAGATATTTGGAAGAAGGGAGGATTTCCTGTTCTTCTCAACTCATGTAATACATTT
Organism: Gymnobelideus leadbeateri; assembly: GCA_011680675.1. Taxonomy (NCBI): domain Eukaryota; kingdom Metazoa; phylum Chordata; class Mammalia; order Diprotodontia; family Petauridae; genus Gymnobelideus; species Gymnobelideus leadbeateri. Next base: position 150,379 of record WOXC01003669.1, on the reverse strand, counting down.
AGGGCTGACCCTACCTCCCCATAATCTTCCTTCCCTTGATGGGAATTGGAAAATAGTGATTAAAACAGTGAAAACATCAACACTGGGAACAAGGCATAGAATGGGGGAGAGGGGAGAATCCTAATTAGATTAGGGACTGAACCCGGAATTTCATTGATAATTCACAATTTCTAAGTAATCTTTAATAAATCCATTCACCATTGGTTAATATTTGTCTAGCCCCTCCTTTTAAAATAATCTTGGTCTCCTCCTTCTTACTTTGCATGAAAGTTGGTTATCATAAACTGCTGATTACATTATCAGGGCTACTCCCTGAGGAAGCAATCACTCCTAGACAGGACAAGTGAATTAATTTATCTTGAAAGAACATGTCTCCTCCTCCTTACTATTTCCTGGATTCCTCTAAACTATTCTAATTAATACCTCAGATTTTTCCTCTTTCTGGGCTGCAAATCTCCTTTGATTTCTCCCCTGATCTCCCTTGTTTAACAGAAAGAAACAAAATAGAAAAAAGAAATTTCACACTTCAATCTGTTCCCAATTTTTAATAAAATATAACAATACTACTACTACAACTAATATCTACTATTTATACAGTGCTTTAAGATTGCAAAGGGTTTTTCAAACATTATCTCATTTTGTCCTAATAACAACTCTGGGAGATGTGTTATTATTAACTTTGTTTTACAAATATGGGAACTGAGGCAAACAAAGGTAAGTAACTCACCTAGTACATACAGCTGTCTTTGGTTAGATTTGAACTCAAGTCTCCTTGACTTCCCATTCAGCCTCTATCCATTGAACCACAAGTCTTCCCCATCCTGCTCTCTCCTAACTTAGATTTCTTTTTTTGTGTCCCCAATCTTAAAAAAATCTTCCATTACCGATTTCCCTTACTGAAATTACTCCCTTGCCCCTTCTTTTCAAATAAATTATTCACTTCTTACTTCACTATCTTTCCATTATAACAAATAAATATATTAAACTTAATCCCCCCTCACTGGTGATTACAATTTCTCCCATCTCTCTAATAAAAAAATACAATAATCTCCTTCCCCACTTTAAAACCAGTGCCTTTCCTTTTTCCATTCCCTCTCTCATAAAACGAAAATACTACCTAATCTGCAGATAAACACCTTTTATTCCCTGCCTTTTAACTGATGTATAGCAAATGTAAAAGATTGCAAAAGGTCTCTCTCTGTCTCTGTCTCCATCTCCATCTCTCTCTCCATCTTCTGTCTCTGTCTCTGTCTGTCTCTCTGTCTCTTCCTCTTTCTTCTTCCTCCTCCTCCTCCTCCTCTTTTTTCTCTCCCTCCCTCCCCTCTCCTCTTTTAGCAATTCAGGAGCAAATTTAAAGAATTTTGGAATGTAAATTTCTTAAGTTCACAGCTACAATTTTTTCAAATGCAAAATAAATTTGTATGTGTTAATGGATATGAAATCAAAGTGTGAAAAGAAAATATGATACCTTTCTTCAACAACAGAAAGGAAGGAAACATTCTCTTTTCCCTGACAATTCAAAATTGAGTGGGATCTTCTCCCTACCAATGGTAAGCCTGTTGAATCTTACATCTAGCAACTTTCTGATGTACCACACTAGGCAATTTGGTGCCCCCCTTGGTTTACATGGATGAGTAAGGGTCACCCTGGGTCTCTGGTCATGGCTATAGTTACCAGGCAAGACTATAGGATCGGAAGTCATAACAATGAAAGGCAGTGGATAGAGAGTTTATCTTATCATTAGGAAGATCAATCTGAATCCCATCTCAGACATTTGGTAGCTGTGTAATAAAGCTAGTCATTCAATTTCCTCATCTGTAAAATGAGGTCATTGCACTCAGTGTTCTATAATGTTCTCCTAGCTCTAAAACTGTAATCCTGTGACAAAGGAGAAGTGAGGAGGAAGTATATTCCATGAATGGGTAACACCTGTTCAAAGGCACAGAGATGGAAGATGGAATGTTAGACATAACAAGTTTGGCTTGATTGTGCACGTGTGGAGGGCAGTGTTTTGTATGGTGGTGCTCTCATAGAGTTCATCCAGGACAAAACCTGTTTGTGCCCTGGCCCCTTCCAGAGACTGTATTCTTAAGTTTCTTGCTAAAGATATTTTCTCACCAGAAACTCCAACTTGGTCCCTATAATCCCTATCTCTGTAGTCTGGTCATAAACAATTGGAGATAAAGCAGGGAGCTTTCACTCAGTAGGATTTAAAAGGACAATGTCTATTCTTCCTCTCTCTGGATGTGTGGCTTGAGACCCTAGCAGGTCTCCCTTGGATTAGGTGACAGAGATAGGGAAGGAATAGAAATCCCCAGCAGCAGTCATGGCACAGATGCACACATACGTGACAGAATATTTGTTAAACTAGATTAGCCTGACACTATATAGCAAGTCTCTGGCTGCCTCTTCTACTTTGTTTATTGCATGCATTGAATGAGGTCATTCTGCAGCCTAGTGATAGCATTGTTCTTAATGAAATTGTAATAACATGCTAAATTCTATCACACTCTTTCTACCTTGAAGGTTCTGGGAATATGGCCAATTCAAAAACACTTCTATCTTCTCTAGATCAGTACTCACACCTTGCTGGGACACTATGTGACCTATATAATTGATGTAAGCTCTGTAAAACTGGCACTTGCCAATCAATAGCTTTAGATTAGCTTCTTCCAGTAACCATAAAACTTTCATCAGTCTCACCTCATTTTCTTCTAATATCTTTCTAAAAACCATGAGGTTGTATCAGAATATCTATGATGTCTGGTCCCAGAAGTTTCTATGAACTTAAGAAAGTTTAACACTGATTCCTTCCTCTTGGCTCCAGGTCCCAGTTCAGCTCAGTCTATTAAGCAATGCTTTGTATTATGCCATGTCTACTGTAGGCATTGCTGGCATGTATGTGTTGTGGACACCAGGGGTAATTACCTCTAATGATGGGGGAGGAATGCATTCCATCTCTTGGCTTTTGGCCATGGAGACATAGCCATAAAGTGAGGTAGGAAGGTAGAGCTTCCCTGAGGACTGGAAAGTATTTCCCAGAAGTCCCCTCAGATTTCAGTGGTCTTGGACTTGCAAAGGAGACAGATTATTGAGTGCTCTAGACCTTGAAGGGTCTGAGGGGAAGGAAAAACAAGAAGCTATTACAACTAGGATGTAAAAGAGAACCTAAAGGAAAATTGTTGGAGTTCTAAGCCACATAGTCAAAAATAGGAAGGTGATGGGGCGACTAGGTGGCACAGTGAGTAGAACAGAGGTCCTGGAGTTAGGAGGACCTGAGTTCAAATCTGGACTCAGATACTTAACACTTACTAGCTGTGTGACCTTGGGCAAGTCACTTAACCCCAACTGCCTTGCCCTACCCCCTCCAAAAAAGCAAAAATAAAATAAAATTAAAATAGGAAGGTGAAAGGGAACAGGCATTTATTAAGCACCTACTATATACTAGGCACTATTAAGCACTTTACAAATATTATCATCCTTACAAAAACCCTGGAAAGCAGGTGCTATTATTACTCCCATTTAACAGTTGAGGAAACTGAGGCAAACAGATGCTAAGTGATTGCTCAGGATCATACATCTAATAAATATCTAAAGTTGGACTCTGGGTCCAGCACTCTATCTACTGTGCCACCTAGCTGCCACTTATAAAAGTCATTTCCTTTTTTAAAACCTATGCAGAGGGTGGCTCTCACTGCTCAGTCACCGATAATCCTCAACACAGCCCCTATAGGGACCAAACAGGAGCCTCTTCTCATGCATGTCCTTAGCAGGCCTACCAAAAGGGGTGAGAGAAAAGCTTTGTCATCACATTTTCCAAGAAATAGCCTGCAACACACTTATAATCCCAGAAGAGTTTGTTAAAGCTATGTTGTGAAAGACATTAAATTCCAAAAAGAGGTATTTATATTTTATCCTATAGACAATTTGACATATAGTCATTTTGGTCATGTCCAACTCTTTGTGACACTATTTGGGATTTTTTGGGCAAAGATACTAGGGTGGTTTGCCATTTCCTTCTCCAACTCATCTTACATATGAGGAAACTGAGGCAAATGGGATTAAGTGACTTTCCCAAAGCCGCAGAGTTTGTATGTGTCTGAGGCCAAATTTGAAATCAGAAAATAATCTTGGCGCCAGGACCTCTATCTACTTGACACTTAGCTGTCCCTAAAGGTAATAGGAATCCCTAGAAATGTCATCATTGTATCACTTTGCATGCATCAATTTAATGTATACCATAAAGTAAGCAAGCATTTTCTATGTGTTTTATTTAATTCTGGTAAATTGAATTTTTTTTAGCATTTTAGGCTTTTAGCATTAAATTTTTAGACTATTTATCTACCCCTCCCATTTTTTAAAAAAAGTTAACTTCATTAAAGGATTTTTTTTTCAGATCAGATTGAGTTCCTAAAGTTAGAAATCTAAGGTCATATTCACTGTCACAAAAACAGTATATTTTCCCCAATTATCTTCCCATAATATAATTAAAATAATCATTTTAACTGAGGAGAATGTTTCTACCTTAGCATCAAATCAAGTACAACATATTAAGTTAATAGATGCTTTATCAAATAATACTTTAATAACCAATGTAAAGAGCTTTGGTATTAAAAACTTTTCACAAATAATTTTTTTAGAGTATATGTGGGGCTTTAGAAACTAGTTTTTCTAATAAACAGATTTAGAACTGGAAAGCTAGAATTATTAGCAAGCAAGTGGGACCTCATAGGAGATTATGTGAAAGTCTTCATATGTGTGTATTTAACAAAATTTAACATAAACAAATTGAAAATAACCTGGCACATCATTTCTGACCAAAACTCACTGACAGTTATGCTCAAATACAGCAAGAAAAATATTGCAGAGGGGGCATGGAGAAAGGAAGTACAATTGTCAAGGTCAGGGGTTTTCCGACCCAGGACTAAAGGTTGAAGTCACATGAATTCTAGAAGGGTTCAGGCATCTATAATTTTGCAAAAATGAACCCACTGGTCAAATGATGAGGACTGAGGTAACAGATAGCTTATTCTGGGACAAGATCTTTATGTGGTCTCTCCTTATTGCTTTCAGATCTTATTCTTTGAAAGACTGGGATCAACTAAGAATACCTAGGTTATTTTGTAAATTTCTTTCATTATTTGTTATAGAAATCCCCTGTATGTTTCCCTGTAGTACTGTAATAAGTACAGTGTTTTCTTTTGGGGGAACAGGGCCAGAAAAAGCTTAAGACAAGCTGATCAGGGTATTGAAATTATCCATACAGTCTGGAAAGTAAGTAATAACAGATAAAAATCAGCAATGGTCCTGAAGCTTGGTTCTAAAAGGAAAAAAAAAGTGTGGCATACATGGGTTCAATAACAAGCACCTATGAATCCACATCTTTCCAGACACAATTCTTCTCTTCCACCAATGGCACACCAGCCATACTCTCACAAATAAAAATTACTTAATGACTGACCAATGTTTACAAACAGTTCTTCTGAAAATCCCCAGACAGAAGAATAACATAAATAGAGGATTAGTTTAAATCAGAAAACAGCCTTAAAACTATAATGAGAGACACTTTAAGGTTTGTTTTCTGCAGAATGTTTGTCATAGTCCTTGATAGCTTCAAGCAATCTTGGCTTAAAAGCAACCATGGTTCTCAAATAACTTGACATTTGCATTACCACATGCTAAGCACTTTACAAATGTTATTTCATTTTATCCTCACATCTCTGGGAAGTGAATACTACTAAATTATCCCCATTTTATATTTGGGGAAACTGAGGTAGGTAGTGTTAAAGTGACTTGCCCACGGTCACGTAGCTAGTATCTGATGCTGAATTTGAACTCACTTCTTCTTGTCGTATCTACTGTACCACTTAGTAGTTATTAGCACATTAATGTCCTATCCAGTTCCTTTTTCTTCAGTTGATCTATTTATATCTATTTATCATCCTTTTCCTTTTTTGATTATTTTGGTAGTTTATGTTTTTGTAGATATTCATCTATATAAGTGTTGAAATTTATGAGCATTGGGTTGTGTGTCCTATTATAATAATGTTAATGACCTTTACACTAGACTTAGTTTTATTTATCTTGGTAACATTTTTTCTTTTAAATTATATTTATCTCTATAGTGATCTTGGTATTTTTCCCTTTTCTGATTTCTTTTGGTGTGGTGTCTTCTTTTTCTAAATTCTATAATTGTATCATATCTAATTCTTACTTTTCTAAATTTACCTATAACTATTATGTGACTTAGTATTTGATAATTTTTAGGTGCTTTCCATGTGTAAGTTGGCTATTTTCTTTTTCCATTAAGTTCTCGTTCTCTCTCTCTCTCCCCCTCTCTCTCTTTTTCCATATATATATATATATATATATATATATATATATATATATATATATTTAATGTAGTTTGTTTAGTAGTTGATTCAAGTCTTTTAACCTTTTTTAAAAAATGTTTTCTTTCATTTCTGATAGTTAAAGTCTAGTGTTAATTTTCTATTCTATAAATTTACTATAAATTTACACTAAAACTAGTGTTAATTTTCTATTCTATAAATTTACTTTTCAATACTACTTTGGTTGCATCCCATTTTCAGGATATATTCTAATAGCTATATTTCTTTAACTCTCCCTTACCCATTTATAATATCATAATAGCACCATATGAAGGACATTTGACCTCGTCATTAAGTTATTAAGCATGTATTAAGAGCCTACTATGTGCTAAGTGCTTGGGATACAAAGAAAGGTAAAAGACAGTGCCTGCCTTTCAGGCACTTGCAATCTAATAAGTGTTAAGACTTACACTTGGGTTCAAAAAATGAACTCCTCCAAGTACAAGATGGAGGAAGCATAATTAGAAAGTATTCATCTGAGAAATGTGGGGAGAGGTGAGTAAAATTACTGTACTACAGGCTTAATATGAGTTAATATTATGTTGATGGAAGGCCCTAAAACTAGTGTTATCTACTGCTGCATTGAGAAAAATGATATCCTGAATGGAGTGAGTGATAGTCCCATTGTTCTCTTCCCTGGTGAGACCACATCTAAAGTTTTCTTAGCAAATTTTAGGAAGGACTTTGATAAGCATATTCAGAGCAGCATAATCAATATGGTTTAAAAAAAAGATTTTAGATAATGCAATGTGAGGATTATTTGAAGGGACCAGAGATATTTAGTTTAAAAAAGAGAAGATCAGGGTAGAGCGAGGAATAGAATAACAGTTGTCTTCAAGTATTTGAAGGGCTGACATGTAGGAAATTAATTAGACTTATTCTGCTTGGCATCAGAGGGCACAAGAGCAATGATTTGAAACTGCAGAGGCAAATATTGGTTTGATATGAGGATCATGTTTCCAATAATCAGAGTTATTCCAAAATGTAATGAAAGGAAATAGTGAGATGTTTGAAAGCAAATGTTGGATGACCTCTTGGGGGTGTTAAGGTAATACGTTCAGGTATGAATTGGGCTTAAACAGTCTCTGAGAACCCTAACAACTCTGAGATTCTATGATTATCAAAGAGGATCACAATACTCTCCACTTTCTACACACATAGTTTTCTTTTGTTTTTTTTTAGAAATACCATTTTAAGGGCAGCTAGGTAGCACTGTGAATAGAACACCAGCCCTGGATTCAGGAGGACCTGAGTTCAAATTCGGTCTCAGACATTTAACACTTACTAGCCATGTGACTTTGGGCAAGTCACTTAACCCCAATTGCCCTGCCTTCCCCCCTTGAAAAAAAAAAAAGCAAAAAAAAGAAAAGAAATATCATTTTGCTTTTTCCAGTCAAAGATTTTGGGATGCCTATATTTGGTGATTTGGACACTTGCTCTAACTTCTAGAAAAGCAGTTCTGAAAATATGATCCAGGGACACCTAGAGACTCCCCAAACCCTTTTAGGGCATCTACAAGATCAAAACTCTTTAATAATTTTACTAAGATGTACAGATCCAGCCGTACCTAGCGCTTATAGATATCTTTCTGGTCGCTTCCTCGACCGGTACCTCTCTGGTCACCTGCAGTCACCCTGGTCACCTCCACGCCCTTCAGAGCTCCTCCAGAATAGACAAAGGAGTCTGACACCAAGGTGTAGTGTATAAGTCGTCGTTTATTCTTCTCTTTTCCCCCCTTTGTTGTTGTTCCTGTTCCCTGTTCCTGTTCACTGTTCACCTCCCCCCCTTCCCCTCCCTCCTTTATCCCCTTTCCCCGACTCTGCTCCTTCACATGCCTCAGCAACAGGCTCCTCACGGGAGGGGAGTGCTCTCCTGTTAGCAGCCCATGCTCAATACCCCGCAATCCTTGAACCTGTGTAACAGGCCGTGGTTCACGGGGGCAGAACATACACTCAGGTGCCTCTTGGACCCAGCCTGAGTTGCCCTATCATTTGCCTGAGTTCTCCGTGAGTTCTCAGAGTTCGGGTAAAGTTTTAAAGGGCCCTTACACTAAGACATTTTAACTTTTAATATGGTAAATATCAATAGATAAAGCCCACATATACAAAAGTTTGGGGTGGCATGGTGGAGTCCTCAATAATTTTTAGGAGTTGTAAAAGGGTTCTGAGAGCAAAAAGTTTGGAAACTGCTGCTCTAGTTTTGTCCCTAGCAGTTGAATGACTTTAAATCTCTTTCTGGTTATTTTCTAATCATGTTTTCCTGTTTTTTGTATGGCAGTTATGATTTTCACTTTCAAGTATGTTAATTGTGCTATTGAATTCATCTATTGATATTTTCAGATGTTGTATTATCTTCTCCCTAATGATGGGTTTTTTTCATTATTTTATCTTGACCTTTTAAAAATCATGATTCCTTTCTTTCAGTTTCCTTGAGGATTTTTAATTTAGGATTATAATTTTAAGATTTATTTTGGGATTTTTTAATACCAGGATCTTTTCTGCTCTATATTTTTTCTTTTATTTCCTCTCAAATTTTATTTCCCAAGCTAATTCTTTCTTGAACTTTCAAATTTTTCACTTATCCACTTAAGGCTCTCTCTCAGGATGTCCTGCCTCATTTTTCCCGACCTGTATTGGTTTTGATGTTCTGGCCTTTGTCACTGTTCATCCATATATTTTTTAAAAAATCATATCAGAGCTCATTTTTGTACCTTTTCCATTTTAGTAAATTTTAATTTTCTTAAGGTTTTTTTTTTAGCAATTGTGCTTATTCTCCATTTTTTTACTGTTAGTTTTAATATGGATGTAAGAGGCACTTGAACTTTCCCCTAAAGGGAAGCCTTAGTGGCTTGGATCCCTTTTAACCTTCTCAGTCTTTCATCTTCCCAGAGGACATAAATATATACTTCAAAGCTGTAAAGTTCCATTCTTCATGATGCCGAGATATAGATTTTAATGAATCAAGTTACATTTGGAAGCTTAAGTTCTCTAATAAGACAGTTACACAGAAGGGGTGAAATTTTCGAATCTTGCCAAAGGCGCAACAGATTCCTTTTCCTGGTTTTATTTATATCTTTATGCATGCTTCCCCATAGTGATTTATAATAATCCCCTTTATAAATACCTAAAATAGAAGCAGTTATTTGGTCAGGGAAGGGAGGGAAGGAAGGAAAGGAGGCACACTTGAGTCTTTCCCTACAGTCAAGTTTGATTTGGAGAACAGACTCAAGAATGAGGAGGTGGTGTCAACTAGAAGTCAAATGAGTTGAGTGCTGAGTTTGTATATAAGAGAAAATGAAGAGGTGTTGTACAGCATTATTTGGGGGATGGTAAGCAGCATGTATTGCCCTGGATCGTAGCAGGTGGCATCATAGGAAGGCTTAACCCTGGCTTCCTATTGAGTCTTGGAATCAGACTATCTATATTCAAATCTTAGTTCAGACTTTCACTAACTGTATGAACTGGTTCAAAGTCATTAACTTCTTGGTCCTCAGTTTCTTCATGTATAAAATGAGGTTAGATTAAGATGGCCTCTAAGTTTCCTTCCGGCTCAAAAGCTATAGTCTTATAAACTAGCTTACCCATGGAAGCTATTGATTCTTTTCTTCCTTAGGACACAAGCTTCGCTAAAATATTCCAGAGAGCAAAAACATACATTACAATGACAGGAAAAAACTTAAGTTTGCTGCCATAGCAATAACTTCCATGTGCATCTACCCTACTACTTCATTCGGGAGTTCCTTGATGGTGTGAAAAATTCTTTTGGATATAAAATGATGCATTTACTAGGATCCTCCTACTTTGGTACCCTGATGTACTGTGGATATGACCCTGAGTGTCTACAAGCTATTGCAGTAAAGCTCATGCCCTGGCAGGTCCTACACAACTAGAGGCATCGATTAGGCACTGGGCAACAGAATTTCAACAAACTAAACTAACTTACTCTGTTGAAAGTTTATCACCAGATGATTGTCCATAGGATCATGCTCTCTTTGGAGTTACAGAAAGTAATTGGAGGCTAAGAATGATTAGATTTTATAATAAAACTTAAAACAAATAATATTTGGGTCACAAATTTAATTTTGAGAGGTTGAATGTAGCTCTTTGTTCTACCTTGAGTCATGGTTTGCAACAATATTTCTTGTCCTGCATGGCCAATGATTTGTCCCTTTATCTGACAAAATGAAAATTCAGCATTCCAATTTATTTTTAATGCATAGTTAGCTCATTTGGGAGAATATGAAATAAGAAGTTTTGAGAGATTTTAATAGGTTATAGGGAAATGTATTACATTCAACTGCTAATTAAATATACCCATAAAAAATACATTTGCATTTCCACTGACTCTCACTTTATCATAGTTCTATGTAAATCTATTCTGTGAACATCTAAGTCCCTCGAAGAAAATCTCTCAAAGTTGATAGTTTTATATGACTGCTTAATTTGTAGTTGTTTATAACATCAAATAATGAGAGATAAATCAGAAATCTACTTTTTTTTAAGTTGTCTTTTTTCTCTTGCTTGAGTGTTAAAGGAACTATGAATTAAACAAGAAAAACAATTTATCAATCTTGGCTACAGAAAAACTCCCACAGGCCTTGAAATACTTTTGTGTAGGAGATAAATAATACATCTGACTAATGATCTCACAATTCTAAATTTAGTAGATGAGTCTAAGAAATCCATAGGTTTCCTCCTGTCTCAAAGCACTATTAAGGCGCTCACTCCTTGAAAAGACACAGTGATATTTACACTCCATTAATTCTGGTCTATTTTTGTTAATATTAATTTATTCTGATCTTAATTTTATTGATGCCACAATTTACTTTTTTAAATGCCTAGTTAAATCATTTTGAAGAACAGTAAACTCTTAATCTTGGGCTCATGGGCTTTTGGACATTTTATCTTACTCAATATTAACAACAAAGGGACCTACCATTTCCCTGAGGCATGGATCTAGGACATAATGGAAAACTTCCTAGGAAGTTGTTTTTATCGAACTTGATGACTACTAATGACTACTATCCCCTTATGTACAGATAGGCACAAATGGTAGAGCCGGAAGGAACTTATAAAACTTGTGAAAGAGTATAAAGTCTTGGGCTAGGAAGAGAAGATCCTAGTGGAAACAAGTATTATTTGTATCACTGCTTCCGAAACAAGAATTATGCCTTATGATAAATAATTAATAAGTTCTTAAATGTTTGCCAAATTGAATGGAAGGAAAAGGCTTTGAGAAGAGAAAGGAAAATTTGGAAAGTGAATAGCTACTTAAGAAGATGGTGCGTGAATTCAATGTAGTGGGCATGAACCTACAATCCCAATTATTTCCAAAAGGCTGAGCTCAAGAGTTCTGAGCTTCAGTGTCCACACTAAGTTCAGCATTAAGATGGTGAACCCAGTGGAGCAGGAGACCACCAAGCTGACCACGGAGGGGGAAACTGGCCCAAAACAGATATGTAGAAGGTCAAAGCTCCCAAGTCATTTGGTAGAGGGCTAGGACCATGAATAGTTACTACATTTATAGTCTTGATGAAATAGAGACCCAGACTCTTTAAAATGGTGCTTGAGAGTGGGTTTATCATTTTCTTTTCATTCTTAAAATATAGCAATGATAGGCAGGTGGCCAGGAATGGAGTCTCCTAATAAGGTCTAGTATAGACACATTGACCCTGAGCAAGTCATGTAACCCTGTTTGCCTCAGTTTCCTCATCTGTAAAATGAGCTGGAAAAGGAAATGGAAAACCACTTTGGTATTTTTGCCAAGAAAACCCCAAATGGAGTCACAAAGAATCAGACATGACTGAAAATGACTGAACAACAAATAACATTTGCCTGAAGTCTTGCAAATCTATCTAAAAACAACTTTAAATTTAAAAGTGAGATGAGGGATAGAAATGGATTAATTGCTGCTCAGCCCAAGGGGCTGAGGATTATGTCTTCTCTTCCACTAAGTAGATCTTCTGCTCTGGATTCATGTATTCAGTAACTGATCACATCAATCCAGGGGGAACCTGGCCTCTAAAGGAAAGGCTAGGAATTTATCTCCTATTCTTTGTCTCTTTACAGGCCTACCCCCCCAGAGCCTTGAGGAAAATTACCTAAAGCTTAAACTTTAGTTCATGTATAGGCTATCCCCAAAGTGGAGAACATAAAGATATACAGTGTATGCTATAGATCAGTTACAGGGCAACTATTTATTTCCTTCACACAAAAGAAATGCTAAAACTATAAAAACTTCATAAGTATGGGGAGGCTAGGTGGTGCAGTGAATAGAGCACCAGCACTGGATGAAGGACCTGAGTTCAAATCCAGCCTCAGACACTTAACACAAAAACTAGCTGTGTGACCTTGGGCAAGTCACTTAACCCCAATTGCCCTACCTTCTCCCCTCCAAATAAATAAAGCAAAAAAATTTTTTTTAACCTCATAAGTATCAATGGACAGGAAAAAAAATTAAAGAAACATCAGCATTAACATAATTGCTTTTAGTCTCTCCTGGGAGGTTAATATTTAAAATACCAAGATATTATGAAGTTTCTGGAATAGCAGAGTAAGCATTTTACATTTTTGGTGTTCTACATTGTCCAAACCATTCCCTCCAGGTCAATGTTTTCTGCAAAGTTATTCCAGAGTTTAAGCTTTTCCCTCTGTCAGAGATATTTCCTTTCAGAAGCAGAAACTCCTCCCATCAGTCAACTCCAAGGTTACCTCTAATCTAGCCTTGGGTGTGACATCCATGGTGGGATCATCTTTTAATCACCTATGCTCAGGAATATAAACTCAACCCAGAAAAAAGTCGGTGGCCCAAGTCCCAAGCTCAGATTTATCCAAGTCCACATACATTCTTTAGCAGTCATGAGCTCCCAAAACATTATTTCTCCATGAGTTGGAGAAAAAGTCACACCTACCCCAATCTATCACAAGAAGTCTAGGGACAGAGACTATTTGCCACAAGGGAGAATCAACAGGAGCAATCAAACCAGAAGACCATTTCTCCTTTCTAAAGTGATGCATTCGTACCTATGTTACCAACAGGTGGCTAAGGAAATAATAAAGAAATTGCTTTGTCATCCCAAAGTGCAGGGTCCTATTTCATTCAGTCACATAAACTTTGTTTCCAAGGGATCTCTGGTACATACTTCCTGGGATGGGTCCTACTGATTCATTGCCATGTAATTGCTCTGTGTAACCTCCATTGCAGGTGCATATCCTTACCACTTAGATACGGTCAGTAGTGCAACCTGCTTTACTACTTACTAAAATTCTTGAATTCATTTTGAGGATCCTTTACCAAAAACATAATGATTACCCCTAGTTCCTTGCCCTTCTTGTTGCATCACCACCACAGCTAGGGCCTCTTGACTCCACTACAGGTTTTAGCCAAATTTGATCTATAGGACTTATAGGCAGAGAAAATATAGGTATGTAGATAAATCAAGAGGCTCAAGTATCCTAAGTCTTATAGCTGATCCTACTATGATGTGTTACCCTAGAGCTGGTAACTGTACTTTTGCCTTATTCCTTGTAGCCAAGTTCCCTTGCTATACACTAAATCTTGTTCACTGAGTCTGAGCCTCTTCTTTGGTATTCTCCCTGTACCACACTTTCTGTCGGGTTGGGACACAGATTTATCTCATCATTACTTCCCCTGAATCCCAGGTCTGTTTTTGGTTTTCTTGTACTTTCTACCAGACTTCCACATATGCTTTCTTAGATAGATGAAGCTTATCTGTCTCCAGACCCCACAGACTAATTTGTTCAAAAAGAAGCATTTATTAAGCACCTATTCCATGAGAGATACGAGGTGTGATGGAGGTACAAATATAAATAAGATAGGGTTTCCACCCTCAAGTCATGGTGACTATATGGATTGGAGCATGAGAAAAGTATTCAAAATGTATACAAATAAATATGGGACACAGAATATTGTGTGTATAAGACCAGCAAAAAATTCTATGAGATCTGAGATGGTGGGGTAAACACTCTCACTTGTGGACATCAAGGAATGGAATTGGCATTTTGGATCATAGAATTTAGAGGTGGGAAAGACCTTCAAACTGGGATATGAAGGATATCAACAGGCTAAGATAGCAGGGAAGGGCATCCCAAGCATAAGAAATAGAATGAACAAAGTTGCAAAAGCAGGAAAGAATGGAATGTATATGGTGATGAGTAGTATGAAATAAAGTTGACAATTTAAATGAGTAAGCAAGTAGAACAACACCAATGCCAGGCTAAGGAGACTGGACTTGTTAGTAGGTCAGTATGTTATATATAGCAATCAAATATTTTTGAGCAATGGAACAACATGATCAGACCTGTGCCTGGAATTTATCTGTCAGCAGTGTGAGAGAGTGGATAGACAAACTACAAATGGAGACATCAATAAGGAAATGCAGTGATCTGACTAGTAGTCACCAAATATTATTAATTATATATCTGTATCAGTAAAAAAATTTGCGTGTAAACTCCCAATATTTATGTTACAGAAACACAGTACTATGCTAATAATTATATACATTATAAAACTTATACAAAAACATAATATAAAGGGAGTGAGATACAGATTAATTTATAATTGATCCTAGAGGGAGGCATTGGAGTTTTTTGAGTAGGTGAATGAAAAGGTCAGATTTGCACTTTGGGAAAATAACTTTGGCAATTGTGTGAAGAATGCACTGGAGAAGAGAGAGACTTAAGTCACAGAGATTAGGAAGCTATTGTGATTTTCCAGGCAAGAAGTGATGTAGGCCTGTTCTAGAATTGTGGGTGAGTAAGTAGAAAGTGAATACTTGCCAAAGATGTTTGAAGTAGAAAGGATGATATCTGACGATTAGATACACAGAGTTTAAGATGTACAGATTGTGAATATGGAGAACCAGAAGAATGGTGGTAACAGGAATAGGAATAGGAATAGAGAAATGCAGAAGAGGGTTGGGTTTGGGGGTAAAGATGATATAATGATATCTTTAATAAGGTGTATTTGCTCATGTAAGAGATGTCTTTCTACATGGGTTGTCTAAACATATAGAAAGGTGTCTTGAAGCGAGGCATGGATAGATATCTCTATAGTCTTGCTGGCTCCTTTCCTAGGGAAACTATGATTTCTACCTTGAGGGGGGCAGGAAAAAAGCTACAAGGTTAATCTCTCTGTTATTCTCTCAGAGAAGGATACTGAACTAAAATTATCCCTATCTGTCCCCTTAAATATTGCTGGCCTAGGGGTTCATTTGGTTCAGAACAAAAAACTGCTAGCTTCCCTGGGCACTATATCTTAAAAAGAGGAGGCTACTTAGGCTACACTCACTGGCTTCTTTCAATGCAAGTTACACAGAAAAAGATTGTCACAAATAGAGAATAGCGAGTAAACCAATCTATCCAAGCAAATGACAAATAGAAATCAGAAGTCATACAGATTAGAATATACTAGACAATACAAAGAGTGAAAGAATTCTCCCTCTGGGAATGAGATATCTGACTATCAACTAAGAGAGAAGCCCCAGTCTCTCACCCAAGAGGAAATTCCCCAAAGTCTTTAGGGAAGCAAGTTGGAAATCAGGCACTTGTTGAGGAGCCAGTGAAACAGATGTGAGAGAAAGAATTCTTTCATAGTATCTAGAGGACTTGGGTGTGGTAGACAAAAGAGAAGTAGAAATCAAGATGCTTAAGTTTAAAAATATGGATAAATGGTGAACAATGATTCTATTGACAAAGCAAAGACAGTAGAAGAACAGGTTTGTAGGGCAAGGTTATGAATCCATATAACTAACTGACTGACAGGACACCCACCTCTAGATCTCCCATATGTGACTGTGCAGCTGAATCTCTTACTCCACCTACATATATTGATGTCCTCTGATTAAATATGACTGGGACCTTTCCAGTTTTCCTATTCCATAAAAGCTGGTTTGCCTAGTCTCTAGTCTCAGTCATCCATGGACCATTCTATTCTTAATTAAACCCTGAAACTGATAACAAAATTTCTAGATAATTATTTCTAACTCCAGAGAAACCTACTTATTGGTAGGAATGTTCATTTCAATAGTCCAAAAGAAATATTTGTTTTTAACATAAATAAATCTTATTGCTATAAACCATGTCAAATGAGTGTGATATTAGTGAAAAGCTAATGACCTTTGATACATGAATACAGATAGTAATCATATAATGAAAGGCCAGCATTGAGTGAGGATAAATAGTACAACTGAAGATAGCATATTGAAGGTATTTAAACAAAGCAAAATAATCACCTCCAAATGCTGTCATGTGAGCTAAAGGATCCCCTCACTGACAAGAAGGATCAACCATGGCCAATTCTTGACCTATTCCCCATACTTTAAAAAATTTTTTTGATAAAAGTCATTTTACTTCTCAAGGTAGAAACAAAACCAGGATTTTGGAGCCAGGTCTATACAGAAGTATTGCACAATGGAAAGAACAATAGCTCTGTAGATAGAGATCGTGAGTCCAAATCCCAACAAACTCTGATACTATCTATGGGATCCTGGGTAAGTCACAACCTCTCTGAACTTCAACTTCCTCAATTGCAAATGGAGAATTTTGGACTAGTTGGCCTCTGACATCTCTTCCAGGGCTAGATCTAGATCAGTGATTTTCTTCCTCAAAAAAGCTGTCAGATCACCATTACCAAAGTTAAGAATAGAGTCTATAGGATTTTCTTAAAAGTACTTATAGGATCAGATAACTTGGAAGGAAACCTACAGCTATCTGATTTCACCTACCCTCATCATTTTAGAGTTGAAGAAATTGAAGCCAAGGAGACTATGACTTATTAAAGAGCATACAGTAATCTTATGGGAGAGATGAATACTACAGATTACTAATGTTTACTTAAGGATGTGAAATCTTATGAAGAATACCATACATATATACTTATATGTGTGTATACACACATGTGTGTACATATTTATGCATGTATATATACACATATATATTTCTAAATTTTAAAACATAAAACCATTAACTTTCCTTTGTTTCTTTTTTCAGAAAAAAAGTATTGTGACTACAAGGTTTTGTTATTTTTAAACATTCTTTTCCAATAAATCAGCAAGGCCTGTTACATAGGTTTGAAGGTTTAAAAAACAATGTTCCTACTGGACTGTAGCACTTGAAGTCATTCAAGTAAACCAAAAGTAATTTTATTTTATTTTATTTTTTTGCTTTTTGGAGGGCAATTGGGGTTAAATAACTTGCCCAAGGTCACATGGCTAGGTTTTTGTTTGTGTGCGTTAAGTGGCTGAGGCAGATCTGAACTCAGGTCCTTCTGACTCCAGGGCTGGTGCTCCACTCACTGCGCCACCTAGCCGCCCCCAAAAGTAATTTTAAATCAGCTTTTGTTGAACAAAATATTGTTCAGCACCTAATTATATTTTTTCAAAAGCTTTATTAACTTTGAAACATAGAGGACTGGAATATCTACTTTATGCTTCTAACGACTATCAATCAATAAGTATTACTTACACACCCACTCTGTTGCTGGGTGTTATGCTAGGCACTAGGAATACCAAAAAAAATAAATAAATAAAACAGTTCTTGTTCTCAGGGATGTTATATTTTACTGTAGCATTTTATATGTATACATATGTGTGTATGCATTCATGTATACATGAATATACACGTATATTTACATATATACACAATAATATGAAATAAGTATGAGTATATATTTAAGTACATATTTATATATACTTATACTATATAAATAAGTATATAATTACATATATACACAATAATATGAAATAAGTATGAGGTAGTTTAGAGAAGGGGAGTACTAGCAGTTGGAAGCATAAGAAAAGGCTTCAGAGAAGGAAACAATTGATCTGAAACTTGAAAGAAGCAAAAGATTATGTGAGGCAGATTTGAGGAAGGAGTGCATTCCAGAAAAGGGTGATGACCAGTGCAAATACATGAAGACAAGAGGTGGAGTGTCTTGTGTGGGGAACAATAAGGAGGCAGTTTGGCTAGACTATGGAGCACAAGAAGAAGAATGACAGAAAACAGAGATGTTTGTCCTAATCACTCCCAAGTGAGTGAAACCAAATTAAAATGTAATTGAGAAATATTTAACAAGATAAATAAAAATGCAGTAGAATATAGATAATGTTAATATGCCATTTTCTAAGTTAATATGTGGCCTACAGGGATAAATGCTATAAAAGGTAGCTTGGGGGCAGGATCTAAAGAGCTTTAAAAGCCAAACTGGATGCCATTGGAGTTTATTGAGCAGGGGAGTGGCGTGATTAAAGCCGCACATAAGTACAATCACTTTGGCAGAAGTATAGAGAATGGATAACACTAGGAGAGACATAAGATGAGACAACCAATTAGAAATCCAGTGCAACAATCCAGATGAAAGTGATGAGGGACTGAAGCAAATTATTACAAGGATGAAAAACACACAGTCTGATACTCTGATAGATGTATGTCTTAATTGGCTACTTCCTTCACTAATACAGATTACAACCTTTCTACACTTTCTCAGAACCTGTAATTATTATGGCTTCCCATTGATCTTCCATAGGTATGGTGGCCTCATAGTAGTCATCCAGTGTTCTAGAAGAGGCCTTCCAGTGGTAACTCAAAGATACCAAAGTACTATTTCAGTTCTCATTTTAAAGAGATGAGCATCCCACCTCCATTTTCTTTTGCATCAGTTTTTGCACACATCATAAAATTTTAGTACTCCTTACCATCATTATATTTTTAATATATGTCCTATATTCATTTATCCATGAATATGTTTACTCCCTTTAGTAGCTCCTTAAGTATAGGTGGTTTCACTTTTGAATTTGCATTCTCAATGCCTGGTCAATAGAATAAAATAGATGCATGTTTGATTGAACAAAAATATGCTGCAACCTACTAATACCCATCATTTATCTTCCCATTGTACTTTGTATAATGTATAACGAAGGGGAGGAATGGCCCCCACATGTGTAGTGAGGCCCACTTGTGGCAAGACCTTTCTTTGTGCATGGCTCAGAAGGAGGCAGAATAGACATCTCAAGCTTCTTCTCTCCCGACCCTTCTCCAAGAAGGATTTTCATTCCTGCCAAGAGAAGAAGTAGAAAGTTGGAGCTGGAGGGCACTTTGCTCTCCTCAGAGAGAAGTACTTGGCTAGAATTACCTCCATCTGCTCTCTTAAATATTGTTCATCTAAGCCTATGATCAGGTTCTATCTAACTTCTGATCACTTTGTCATTTCAAGGGGTTGGAGGGACTTTTAAGATTTATAGCCAAGGCATGACCCTAATATCAGTTCCACAAGGAACACATTTAGCAAATAGCAAAGAAATCCATTTATCCAAACCATAGCAAAACAGATATCAGAGAAGGCATACATGGGAGAATATATGTCAGATAATAGAGAGTGAAAGGGCTCTTATGGAAGCAAGGTAACTCAATTCAACAGAGATCGGGTCCTAAATCTCACTCAAGGAAAAACATCCCAAAGAATCTAGAATAGCAAACTAGGAAAAAAGAATATAATGGAGATTGCCAGCTCCTTCATGTCTGCTTTTTCAGTGTCTTTTCTTTAAGCAACCTGAGGTGGGTTGGTCTTTGTCATCTTTTCTCTTAAGGAGAAGGAATGCCACACTAGAAAACTCTGGTTTGGAGAGTCCCGAAAGGAGACTTCTATTTGAAGAGTCCCCAAACAAGAACTTAAAGGGTGCTCTGCACAAAAGTGACTAGCCTTTGAAGAGTCCCAAAAGGAACTGGCTGAGAGCAGTCCTTTCCTCAATCAACACCAGAAAAAAGAGAGGTCAGCCTATCTAGTTAATTCCTTTTGTATGTATATTCAGTAATGGCCCAGTAGCCAACAAAAAGTCCTCTTCTTCACCACACAATAAACAGATAGGAAATGTAATGAAATACTTGGGCATTCTCTGAAGTGGAAAGCTAGATCTTTCCATTCCATACATGTCATTATAGATTTCCAGAAACAGCTTCTGTATGAAGGATTCTATCACACAGAGCACACTGTCTATGCTCCTAAGGATTGTCTCTCATTGGGCCAGATCTTCAATTGCATCACAATTTAGCCATTTCCCAATTAATTGATACCTTCTTTGTTTACAGTTATTTGTTATAAGAAGACCTGTTATGAATATTTTTTGTACATTTGAGTCCTTTCCCTCCTCTCCTTCTTCCTTCCTTAACACCCCACTCCTTAACACCTCCTCTCCCTTTTTCTTCTTCAGGATAAACAACTCTAATTCATCTTATCCCATTTGGGTATAGACTACTTTTGTTCAAGGCTTTTGGCGGTGAAACAGAAGATAGTTATGTAGTGATATCTAGATTGGGTAGAATAGTGAAAGGAAGGTTTAGAAGTGGAGAGACTAGAGAATGTTTTTACACAAAC
This sequence comes from Gymnobelideus leadbeateri, assembly GCA_011680675.1. Taxonomy (NCBI): domain Eukaryota; kingdom Metazoa; phylum Chordata; class Mammalia; order Diprotodontia; family Petauridae; genus Gymnobelideus; species Gymnobelideus leadbeateri. Next base: position 129,599 of record WOXC01003669.1, on the reverse strand, counting down.
AGGAAGAAATCAATGGAGGGAGTAAAATGGAAGATTTGCAATTTACTTATACATAAGTCTTGACTGTATTGTAAGTGTAGCTTCACAGAAGCCTAAGGAGGAAAGGGTATAAAAACAGAGGATGAGGTCAATGGGGTCAAATGATGCAGAGAGATTAAGAAGGATGAGGCCCATGGATACATGGGAAAACAGGCACACTAATACACTATAGATGGAGGTGAAGGTCCCCTGGGAGTAGTTAAGGTGGGAAAAAGAATTGATGGAGAAAGATGGTGGGAGAAAAGGAAAAGGAATGGATTAAGAATACAAGTAAACGTTGGTTTTATTTCTTCTTTACCATCTTTCATCCCACCTAGTACAAAACACCTTTGTAATTGGAATAATGTCTAATATGAATGTATTTGCAGATCCTATACTGGACTATATGCTGTCATGGGGGGAAGAGGGAAGGAAGTAAAGGAAATTTGAAAATCAAGGAACTATGGAATTGAATCTTGTTAACTGAAACTAAACTAATAAATTAATTTAAAAAATTAAAATAAAAAGAATACAAGTAAACGGATTAGCCTTGGAAAGGAGGGCTAATTCTTTTTCTGGGACTAGAGGAAATAAGGAGAGAATAGATGAGGACAAAGAATGGTTTAAAAAAGTGGAGAATGGATATAAATAGGAGGTGAGGTAATCTACTAAAGATAAAGGGGAGGATGGAGATTTGGAGCTTTAGAAGAGAAAAGCTTTGTAATAGCTATTGTGAGAAGTATGCAGAGTAATCAATCAGACATAAAAATAACCACTATATAATAATGAAGACCAGTTGGGGTTGCATAAAATGAATTTTTACTGGGACAAGTCACAATGACTTTAATACTCAAAATTTTTTCAGGCTGAGTGGTATCTGTTAAAGTTTGTGATCTATTGATATATCCTTCAAGACCCCAGTGTCAATTTCATGCCATGATGAGGCATCAGAGTAGTACTTTGATACTACAACATATGGCATTTGTATGCATTTTTGTAACTGAATTTTGACATTATTGGCCTAAAATAATTTGATTTGGAAGTTTGCGTTTGGGTAGTTTAGATACCACTTAACTAATCAGTCTATATCCCCATCTCCTAGAGTTCCACATATACTTTCTTTGTTTTTTTGTTTGTTTTTTTTCATAATCTCTTCATAATGTGACACCTGCCATATTTCAAAAGCAGGCCATTGACCTCAAAACTCTTTCTCAGTTTAAGGTGATGAGCTGTTCATGTGTCCATTGTAGGCAATATTTTCTATTACGATAATTATATAATTACTCTAATTATTCTCATTGTTTTGCTACCTTCCTACAGATATCAGGTGGTACAAAGCTAATCAGTATTACTACACTATTATCAATCCTTTACTTTAATGATCTTGTTATTCTGTGTGAATCACTGTAAAAAAAATGTGACCTAGTTCCTTAACATAACTGCACCATTAGTTTACTGGGAAAATATATACTGCTATGGAGTATCATAACTCTAAACCGTAATTCTCAAAGCTATTAGCTTGGATCACTATCTCCAAAGTAACCAGCATTTTGAGGAATAGCTAGTGTGATCTTTTTGGGGTGGGTTTGCTTTTTTTTTGGAGGGGGGAAGGCAGGGCAATTGGGATTAAGTGACTTGCCCAAGGTCACATGGCTAGTTTTTGTATTAAGTGTCTGAGGATGGATTTGAACTCAGGTCCTCCTGACTCCAGGGCTGGTGCTCTATTCACTGCACCACCTAGCTGCCCCTAGTGGGATTTTTCAAAGCATTCATTATCTTTCACATTAAACCAATCCTTTCCAATAATCTAGTTTCCTAATTTTAAAGTCATCTTCTACTATTCTCCTTCCCATACCACATAACTAATAAGTTGCTACTCCTTCACAATGGTATCTCTCCCCTTCTCTCCATTCTCAAACAGAGCAACAAAACCCACCACACTATAATTCAGGCCCTCATCACTTCTCTCATTATGCTATACTTTAGTTGGTTTTCCTGTTTCTTTTTCTCCCCCTTTCCAATTTATTATCCACACAACTGTTGATTGATTTTTCTATAGTTCTGACCATGTAGTTTCCCTGCAAGAAGAGAATGTTATTTTCTTCCTCTAGTTTCAGTGACTCCCTAAGAAGAAATGCCAACTCCTCAAGCTGAGCTTTGAGGCCCTTTATAGTCTAGCTTCACTCTATCGCCAAAATTATTTCAAATTACTCCCCTTCAAGCATTCTTTTTTTTTTTTTTGAGCCAAAGGAACTAAATTGCTGTTCCCTACACATATATTCCCTAGTTAGTTCCTGTTCTTTTCCTTTGTATAGGCTGTCCATATTCCGGGGACTCTCTCTCTTCACCTCTTCCTCTCAGATCTCTTGGCTCCTTTCAAGGCTCAACTTAACTGATGTCTCCAACATGAGTTCTTTCTTGATTACTTCTTTCCAAATAGTATTAGTAAATCTTCCCATTTCCCCACTGAAATTAGTTTGTATTTATCTGTATATATGTTGTATTTCTCCCCTGCCTTGAGTAGAATGTAAGCTTCTTGGGAGTAGGGACTGTTTCATCCCTAGCACCTAGCACACACCCATGTACGTAGAAGGTACTTCAAAAACACTTGTGGGGTTGGAAGTAAAGTTATATTTATAGTTAGTTCTTGATGGCAAAGATGGAAAAACATTGTTTTGCTCTTCTATATCTTGGTTATATTTCATGAATTGATTCTAATTTCAATAGAAAGAGAAAATGTCAGTGTATACCTGAAAGTAGAAAAATCCTTGTCACAATACACATATCATTGACATCACAATACATACATTACACATTAATATGATGTTGCTTACATTCTTCTAAGACTTAATGTCTAAATAATCATTTATACATATTTTAAAAATACTATGCTATAATATAGTCTTATTTTCTTCTTTGGAACTTTTTAAAATTTTATTTTTAATGTATAGAATAAAACAAGCATTTCCATAACAGTACAATAAAAAGATGATTGTATATGAAACTGCAAATCTTATGTTATCTTTTAAAATGAACGTTTATTTTATTTTTTTACATTTCAGTTCTAAGCTGTTTCTCTCCCTCTCTCCCATTCAGCACTAGAGAAGGTCAACATTTCTCACACACACACACACACACACACACACACACACACACACACACATGAAACTATACATATATCAATCCTTTCTCTGGAGGTGGACAGCATCTTCCCTTCATAGGTCCTTTGTAGTTGATTTGAATATTCATATAGCTCAGAATAGCTTAGTTATTCACATATATTCTTTGAACAATATTGCTATTAGTGTATATAATATTCTCTTGGTTCTACACATTTCACTTTTCACTCTTTCATTTAAGTGTTTCCATGCTTTCCTAAAGTCAGCCAGCTCATCATTTCTTATAGCACAGTAGTATTTCATCATAATTATATAGCATAACTTATTCAGCCATTCCCCAACTGATGAGCATCCCTTCAATTTCCAGTTCTTTGCTACTATAAAGAGAACTGCTATAAATATTTTATATATAGTTACCTATATACAAATACCTATATAAACATATAGGTTCTTTTCCTTCTTTTCTGATCACCTTGGGAAACAAACCTATAGTGGTATTGCTGGATCAAAAAGGTATACACAGTTTTATAGCACTTTGGACATAATTCCATATTGCTCTTCGAAATGGTTAGAATAGTTCATAGTTCCACCATCAGTATACTAGTGTCCCAAATTTTCCACATCCCTTCCAACATTTTTCATTTTCCCTTTCTATATTTTAGCCAATCTCATAGGATATGTGAAATGGCAACACAAAGTTTTTTAATTTGCATTTCTCTAATCAATAGTAATTTAGTGTATTTTTCATGACTATATATAGCTTTAATTTCTTCTTCTGAAAACTATCTGTTCATATACTTTGACCATTTATCAATTGAGGAATGACCCAAATTCTTATAAATTTGACAAAGTTCTCTATATATTTGAGATATGATAACTTTATCTGAGAAATTGTGTATAATTTTCCCCTAGTTTTCTGCTTTCTTTCTAATCTTGGCTACACTTGCTTTATCTGTACAAAACCTTTTAAATTTAATATAATCAAATTATGTTTCACAGTGCTCTTACTTATTCACAAATTCTTCTTCTATCCACAAATCTGATAGGTAATGTGTTCCATGTTCTAATTTATTTATGATATCTCCTTTATGTCTAGGTCATGTATCCATTTTGACCTTATCTTGTTAAATAGTATAAGAGATTGGTCTACACCTAGTTTCTGCCAGACTATTTTCTAGCTTTCCCAACAATTTTTTTTACCAATAGTGAATTCTTATCCCAAGAGCTTAAATCTTTACATGTATCACAGACAAGATTACTATAATATTTTAGTACTGTGTATTATACATCCATTCTATTCCCCTGATCTGCCATTATATTTCTTGGTCAGTAGCAGATAGTTTTGATAATTACCACCTTAAAATATAGTTAAAGATCTGGTACTGCTAGACCTCTTTCCTTTACATTCTTTTTCATTAATTCCTTTGATATTCTTGACCTTTTGTTCTTCTACTTGAATTTTATTATTTTTTCTAATTCAATAAAATAGTTGTTTGGTAATTTAATTGGGATAGTATGGAATGCATAAGTTAGTTCAGATAAAATTGTCTTTATTATATTGGTCCTGCCTACCCATCAACAAGTAGTATTTCTCTGACTATTTAAATCTGACTTTTTTGTATAAAAAGTGTTTTATAATCATGTTCATATAGTTACTGGTTTTTTCTTGGCAGGTATTTAAAGTTCAGTCATTTCAGTCATGTTCATCTCTTTATGACCTTAGGGTTTCCTTGGCAAAAATACTGGAGTGGTTTGCCATTTCCTTCTCCACTTCATTTTACAGAAGAGGAAACTGAAGCAAACAGGGTTAAGGGACCTGCCCAGACTCACACAGCTAATAAGTGTCGGAGGCCAGATTTAAACTCAGGTCCTCTTGACTTCAGGCCTGGCACTCTATCCATTATAACACCTAGCTGCAAGTATAGTCCCAGGTATTTCATGTTGTCCATGGTTATTTTAAATGAACTATTTTTTACTATCTGTTCTTGCTAGGGTTTTTTGGTGGTATATGAAATACTGATGATTTTTTGGGGGTTTATTTTATAACCTACTTTGCTAAAAGTATTAATTGTTACAATCAAACTGCATAACCCTTGATCTAGCAATACTACTACTAGGTCTGTATCCCAAAGAGATCATTAAAAATGGAAAAGGACCTACATGTACAAATATATTTATAGCCACATTTTTAGTGGTGGCAAAAATATTGCAAATTGAGGGGATATCCATTAATGGAATGACTGAACAAGTTGTGGTATACGAATGTAATGGAATACTATTGTGTTGTAAGAAATGACAGGCAGGTAGATTTCAGAAAAACCTGGAAAAACTTGCATTAATTACTGCAAAGTGAAGTGAGTAGAACCAGGAGAACATTGTGCACATTAACAGCAACATCATTCAATGATCAACTATGACCGACTTAGCTCTTCTCAGCAATACAATGATCCAACACAATTCCATAAGACTCATGACAGAATATGCTATACACATCCAAAGAAGAACTGATGGACTCTGAATGCTGATCAAAACATACTATTTTCACTTTATTTGGGTGGTGGATGTACTTTTTCCCCCTATTTTATTGTTTCTTTTTTTACAACATGACTAATATGAAAATATGCTTTACTTGATCACACATATACAACCTATAACAAATTGCTTACCCTTATAGGGAGGAGGGAGGAGAAGGGAAGGGAGAGAAAATTTGGAACTCAAAATTTTGTTTAAAAAAAAAACGGATGTTAAAAATTATCTTTACATATAATTGGAAAAAATAAAATACTATTTAAAAGAAAAAAATATTTAAACTAGTTTTTGCTGTTGTTGTTTGTAGGGAGGAAGGCAAGGCAGTTAGGGTTAAGTGATTTGCTCAAGGTCACATAGCTAGTAAGGGTCAAATGTCTGAGGCTGGATTCCAACTGATTCCTCCTGACTCCAGGGTCAGTGTTCTATTCATTGAGCCACCTAGCTTCCCCTCAACTAGCTTTTTAGTTGAATCTCTAAGGTTTTCCAAGTATACTATCATATCATCTACAAAAAAAGTTTTATTATCTCATTTCCTGTTCTGATTCCTTCAACTTTTTCTTCTGTTATTGCTATTGCTAGCATTTCTAATATTGAATAACAGTGGTGATAATGGGCATCCTTGTTTCACTCCTGGAAGCTTTCTAGTTTAACCCTGTTACAAATAATGCTTGCTGATGGTTTTAAACAGGTGCTCCTTACCATTTTAATGAAAAATCCATTTATGCTTCCAAGTTATTTTAATAGTAATAAGTATTGTATCAAGGTTTTCATATAATCATGTGATTTTTATTATTGATATAATCAATTGTATTGATAGTTTTCCTTATACTGAACCAGTCCTACATTCCTGATACAAATCCCACTTGATCATCTTTTTGTTATATTGTTGCAGTCTGCTTGCTACTATTCTATTTGAGATTTTTGAACATTAATGAATATCAATATTCATTAGTATATATTAATTTCTTCCTGTGTTTTTGTCTTCCTAGTTTAGATATCAGCAACTAAATTTATAGTTTGGTAAAGTTCCTTCTTTGCCTATTATTCCAAATAATTTAATTTTAGAATTAGTTGATTTTTAAATGACTGTTAGAATATACTTGTAAATCCATGTTCCCCCCTGCCTCTTAAGGAAACTCGTGTATCATCTGTTCAATTTCTTTTTCTAAAATGGGTTTATTTAGAGATTCTATTTCTTCTTCTGTTACTCAGGGAAGTTTATGGTTTTTTGTAAGTATTCTTCCATTTCACTTAAAATGTCAAATTGATTGACATATAATTAGGCAAAATAACTCCTAATAATTGTTTCAATTTTGTCCTCATTAATGGTGTATTCACTTTTTTCATTTTTGATACTAGTTATTTGGTTTTCTTCTATTTTAAAAAATCATATTAACAAATGGTTTTTCTTTTATATTGTTTTTTTTTTTCATAAAACCAACTCCTAGTTTTAGCTATTCATTCAGTGGTTTTCTTACATTCAGCTTTATTAATCTCACTTTTAATTTTCAGGATTTCCCATTTGGTATATAATTGGGGATTTTTAATTTGTTCTTTTTTCTAGTTTTTAAAAAATTGTATATAAAATTCATTGATCTGCTCTGTTTTATTGATATAAGAATTTAGAGATATAAATTGTACTTCCCTTACTGCTTTTGCTACATCCCATAAGTTTGATATGTTTTCTTATTATCTTTCTGTTTAATAAAATTATTGTTTCTATGACTTGTTCTTTAGCCCACTCATTCTTCGAGGTTAGAATATTTAGTCTCCAATTAACTTTTTTTTTTTTTTTTGCTTTTTTTTGGTGGGCATCTGGGGTTAAGTAACTTGCCCAAGGTTACATGGCTAGGTTTTTGTTTGTGTGTGCATTAAGTGTCTGAGGCCGGATCTGAACTCAGGTCCTTCTGACTCCAGGGCCGGCACTCTACTCACTTTGCCACCTAGCTGCCCCTCCAATTAATTTTTAATCTGTGTTTCCATGGTCCTTTATTAAATGTAAGTTTTATTGCATTATCATCTGAAAAGGATGCATTTAATATTTCTGCTTTTCTATATTTAACTATAAAGCTTTTATGGCCTAATATAAGGTCAGTTTTTGTAAAGGCACCATATACCCCTGAGAGAAAAGGTATATTCCTTTCTATTCCCATTCAATTCTCTCCAGATGTCTAAGATTGTCTAAGATACTATAAATCTCCTTGACTTTTTTCTTATTTTTTGGTTAGATTTATCTAATTCTGAGATGGAAAGGTTGAAATCTCCCACTATTATAGTTTTGCTCTTTATTTCCATCCTTAAAATGTTTACCTTTCCCTTTAAAAATTTAAGTGCTATATAGCATTTGTTGTATATATGTTTAATAATTATATTCATTATCTGTGGTATCTTTTAACATAATATAGTTTCCCTAATTGTTTCTTTTAATTAAATCTATTTTAGCTTTGACTTTCATATCATGATCACTACCCCTGCTTTTTTTTTACATCTGCTGAAGCATAATAAATTTTACTCCAGCCCTTTATCTTTAATCTACATCTGCCTCTCATTTTTTATTATGTTTCTTAAAAACAACAAATTCTTGGGTTCTGTTGATCCATTCTATCCATTTCTGTTTTATGGGCAAATTCATCTCATTCATGTTCAAAGTTATAATTATTAGTATTTCCCTCCATCCTATTTGTCTCACTGTTTATCTTCTCTCTTTTTACTCTATCCCTCCTCAAAATATTTAATTTACTTCTGACTACTGCCTCCCTAATCCACACATCCTAAAAGTCTCTTCCTTATCCTATCCTCCTGTTTCTGTATCTCTATAAGCTAAGAATACTTTTATACCTTACTAAATGTATGTTATTTCCTCTTAAACACAGTTCCAGTGAAAATAAAGTTCCTGCATCCCTGTCCTCCCCTCTACTATAACAGTTCTTCACTTTTGTATGAGATAATTTGTTCCATTTTACCTCTGGTTACCCAATTTTTGTTGTTGATTTTTTAGGGTTATTCCATCATAATCAACTCAACCCTGAGCCTTCTATGTATACTCTACTATACTTTTTTTTTTTTTTTAAAGCAATTGGGGTTAAGTAACTTGCCCAAGGTCACACGGCTAGGTTTTTGTTTGTGTGGGTTAAGTGTCGGAGGCCGGCTCCGAACTCAGGTCCTTCTGATTCCAGGGCCGGCGCTCTATTCACTGCGCCACCTAGCCGCCCCAACTCTACTATACTTTTGAACTACCCTAGTCACAATAACATTATTTAGCATTACAGTATTATTTTCCATTTTAAGAAGTAAACAATTTAACTTTATTAAATCCCTTATAATGAGTCTTTCATTTTTACCTTCTTATGTTTCTCCCAGTTCTTGTATGTAAAATTTTCTATCCTGTTCTGGTCTTTTCCTCAAGAATAGCTGAAAGTCCTTTAGTTCATTAAATATCTTTTTTTTTTCTTGCATGATTACACTCAACTTTCCAAGTCAGTTATTCTTGGTTGCAACCCTGGCCCCTGCTCTTCAGAATATTATATTCTACATCCTTTGGTGTTTTAATGTAGAAGCTGTAGGGGCGGCTAGGTGGCGCAGTGAATAGAGCGCCGGCCCTGGAGTCAGGACCTGAGTTCAGATCCAGCCTCAGACACTTAACCCACACAAACAAAAACCTAGCCGTGTGACCTTGGGCAAGTTACTTAACCCCAACTGCCCTAAAAGGGGCGGCTAGATGGCACAGTGAGTAAGAGTGCCGGCCTCGGAGTTGGGATGACCCGAGATCAAATCCGGCCTCAGAAAATGAGCACCCACACACAAATAATGACTAGCCGTGTAACCTTGAGCAAGTTACTTAGCCCCAATTGCTTAAAAAAAAATGTAGAAGCTGCTAGATTGTATTACCCTGACTGTAGGGGTAATATTTAAATTAAATATTTAAATATCCACAATATTTAAATTATTTCTTTCTAGTTGCTAATATTTTCTCCTTGATGTGGGAGCTTTGAAATTTAGTTATAATGTTCCTATGAGTTTTCATTTGGGGATCTCTTTTCAGGTGGTGACTGGTGGATTTTTTTCAATTTTTATTTCATCCAGTAATTCCAGAACTTCAGAGCAATTTTCCTTAATAACTTCTTCAAGTATAGTGTCTAGATTATTTTATCAATCATAACTTTCAGGTAGTCCAAGAATTCTTATCTCTCCTTGATCTGTTTTCCAGGTCAGCTGTTTTTCTAATGAAATTTCACATTTTCTTCTACTTTTCCATTCTTTTGATTTTGCCTTACTATTTCTTGATGTCTTATGAAGTCATTATCTTTCCCTTGCCCAATTCTAATCTTTAAGGTGTGTCGCTTAATGTCAGGCTTCAGGCTTTCCCTTGCCCAATTCTAATCTTTAAGGTGTGTTGCTTAATGTCAGGTTTTGCACACTGTTGTTTTCTGTGTTTCATAACCCAAGGTCAGGTGTAGCCACTGTTTCTCCAGCTCAGACCTCAGGTACTTCTTTCTACCCCTGAGCTATGACCAGGGCCCCCAGCACAGCTGCCACTGGAAACACTCTTGTTCCCTGTGGAACCTCAGGCTGAAAGCCTCAGCCCACCCCTCTTCCCTAGAACTAGAAGCAAGGACTCAGCTCTTTTGTGAGTGATCACAACCACCAGGGTCCCACCACTCTGCCACTACATTCACCAGCAGCATGTGCTCATTCCTACTCACCTGCAGTCACAGCCTGAGAGTCCATCTGGTTGGGGAGCCTGGGCCCCCACATCCAGCACCAGTGGAGAGGCCCCACAATCTTCCCTTGATAAGTCATCCAACTGCCACAATGTGGGCCAAAAAGTCCTGAAGCTAAGGCTGACCCAAATACAACTGTTCCCTGGTCTTGCTGTTGGTTGGCTCAGTGGTCTATGCCCAGAGCTATGTGCATTTCAGTCAGGTTTCTGACCACTACCCCAGGAGGTCAAATCTTTTTAAAGTCCTCCCAAAATTGTCTTAGGTTGGACCACTTTACTCCAACTTTTAATTATTTTCACCCCTCTAAAATTTACTTTGAGACATAATTTTAAGTTATTTGTGGGGAAATTTGGGAAAGTTGTGTAGTTTCCTACCTTATTCTGCTTTCAATTCCCCTTTCAAGAATATATAATATGGTCTTGAAAAGCTATTGTGTGTGTGTGTGTGTGTGTATTCTATTTCTTCAAGCTAGATAGGATTAACTGAACAAAGTAATAGCCCTGCACCTTATCTAAAATTTGGACAGCTTTTCAAAGGCGATTACTAATTATGTTTAAGTGTGTAAATCTAGCACAGGGCAGATTATTGTTTTTTTTTCTCAATCCCTTATATAAAGAGAAGTTTGCTATTTGTCCAGTGCTAGTTTAAATCTGATTTGTTTAGTTATAGGGTCATCAATTAAGAATAAGGAATTCTTTAAAAATTAAAGAGATAGCAAAAGAGAAATACTGACTTTAGTCAGGTTATTGTGTAGGCCATAATTTATTTTTTCCAAACATTAATGATATAATAATAAGATATAATCTTCATTGCTTAGGTGTATGATCAAGGTTTAGACATGTTCTTTACAACTTATTTAACCTAGTGGTTTTACTTTTTTTCCAAATTAATTATTTTATTTTTGTTCTCATTTATGCTATATGTTGAAATGTTTTCTAAAATCAATGTGTCAATCTGTTTAATGTTTAGACAATTTTATTGAGTAATTTATAATTTAGTACACTCTAATGTGTCAAGCTGACTGTGATAACAAAATACCACGCTGCTTACTTTGAGTAATACAGCATGCCAACGTTAGCATGGTATTGTTCAGTCCTTCAATCATTTTTTCCCTATCTTTTGTCAACGCTTTTTCTTGGAGCAGTAAGGATCACATTAATTATCATTCTGATCATGATACTTTCTTTCGCATGAAATATTGTTATGGAGCATACTCAGATTTGTCCCCCCTGATTAATTATAAAGAGCATAAGCAAAGATTGCCTTCCTGGTTCTACTTTAGCATGTCAAATTTTGCAGCTGACCCTTACTGGGTATCAAAAAAGAGTGACCTGACACTCTCACTCTTTTCCTTTGCTTCAGTGAATGATGTCAGACTACTCCAGTCTTACTCCAACAGCCAGGTAGAGGAAAGGCTGAATCTGCCATGGCATCTGTGAGTACATGGACATATCTTTTTCTTTGTGTTTGTTCTTTCCTAAAGATAGGTGAATGAGTATTCCAAGATGGAATTATGCAGACAGTAACCTTTTGAAGTTTGAAAGCTTAGAATGTTTTTGGCTGAGCTATCAGCAACAACATCTACCATAGCAGTAGTGACCAATAGGAATGGGAGTGATGGCACTGGGAGAAGAAAGACATGGAAAAGACAGATGACTTCGGGGAGTCTGACCCCCTCATGGTGAAGAGAGATGCCAGTTATGGACCGAGTAAAGCCTTCTCTTGTAGCCCAGCAGAGAAATACAAGGGGACCTTTGTAATTACGACTAAATGAAGAAAGGACTTCTATCTAGTAACAGAAGTTGGGAGGTATCTAAACGACCTATCCATTCTTATGCACTCTCAATATAAGTACCTCATTAACACTATCTTGTAAATGTGGATCCACCCCACTGCCATCCCATGGGATCAGTGTTTATTTGTGGAAGAGTGCCCTCTGTGACCTCTTTTTTTGGATGGGGGGAGATATTTTGTCTTAATTCTTTTTATTATCCCTTCTTAGTAAATACCTTTCCTAAAAGATAACTGCAGCTGATTGTTGTTGGGGAGCTCACTTAGAGGAAATGGGTAGCTATTGTCAACCCTGATCAAATGACCAAAGAGCCACAGAAGCTCTGCACTGCTGTTAACTTTAAAAAAACAAAACAAACAAAAAACCAGAGAGCTCACACAGGCTATCAAAACCACAGTTTATTCTAATAATAAAATAAAGTAAAACCAAAGAGCTAACAGTGTTTATAAGCAAAAAGCTCTCTTTATTTCATCAGAGGAAGGAAACTAGATACATGTCAGGGCCCCCTCTATTAGGAGCTCCACACAACTCTCAATGGTTACATAGTGAGCTGTAGCCCTGACAATGGAGAGGTAACAGCAACAATGAGACAACTTTGATTTATAGCAGGACTTTTTCACCAGAACAAGGGTTCTACAGGTGCTTTTCCAAGCTCAGAGACCACCAGATGCTGGTATGAAAAAATCCCAGCATTTTTCTGTGGCAGAGATCATCCAGAGGGTGAGTACAAAGGCTTATTGTTATGCTAAACTCAGGGCACAGCTTGCTGGGTGGGCCTTAGCTCTAGAAAATAGTCTGTTTCCTAATAGTAACAAGAGAGGGGTAAAAAGAGAGGGGTTGAGGCGGCTAGGTGGCACAGTGAGTAGAGCGTCGGCCCTGGAGTCAGAAGAACCTGAGTTTGGATCCGACCTCAGACACTTAACACACAAACAAAAACCTAGCCGTGTGACCTTGGGCAAGTTACTTAACCCCAATTGCCCTCCAAAAAGCAAAAACAAAACAAAACAAAACAAAAGAGAGGGGTTGTTTTGGCATTAGGATCCTGACACTAACATACTAGAAACACAGCACCACAGTTCACCCCTAGAACTCTGAGAGTAGTAGTCATTTGCCTTCTGGGCATCTCAACTTGTGTTGAGAAAGGTTACTACACTCAGAAACTTCTAGATTTCTAATTTCCTCTTGAAATACTTTTTTCCCCTATTCTTACATTATCTATAACTTCTACTATATCTTATTGATACATGTTTTCTAGGAAACTATGCCTATCTTAATTGACCCCAAGATTGCATTAGGGTTTTGGTTCATTCATTATTTTGACTGTTACATCATGTTGCTGACTCATACTGAGTTTGCAAAAGACTCAGACCTCTAGATCTTCTTCAGAACAACTAATATCTAACCATACCTCCCCCATCTTGCACTTGGATAGCTGATTTCTTTTGTACCCAAGTGTAAGACTTTATATTTACCCCTATTGAATTTAATTTTACTAGTTTTGGCCCAATATTCTCACTAGCCTCTAAATCTAATTTTGGATCACAGTGGTCATCCCTCCCAACTCTATGCCTTCTGTAACATATGATAAGCTTTTGTCCAAGTCATTCAGAACTTCCTCTATGAAGACTTCCAAACCAATACCACCATTTCCAATCATCACATTTACTATAACAGTCCCTTTAACATACATATATGAAAATATATTTAAATGTATTTCTATATATCGTTTATTGTTAGAAATCTAATTAGCATTAAAAAGTCTCCATGGCAAGGAGCTGTCTTTAATTTTTATTAACACCTTAATGCTAACTTACTGCAATGTGCTATTATTCACTGTGTATTTAATAAATATTAACTAACAAAAGTCATTAGCAACACAAACATGGTGGTCTTTGGGATGAAGCTCCCTATTGCAACATGAGTTGTCTTAATCACGGTCAGGTGAAGAGAAATTACTTAAAACAACTCATTACACTTCAAAGTAGAAAAGCTGAATAGTTGACTATATAGAGAATTTAAGTGGGTGAGTGGGTCTTTCTGTTTTTTATTCTGTTCTTTTCTGAAAAATAAATTTTCAGGGGCGGCTAGGTAGCACAGTGAATAGAGCACTGGCCCTGGAGTCAGGAGGACCTGAGTTCAAATTTGACCTCAGACAATACTTAACACTTACTAATATGACATTGAGCAAGTCACTTAACCCCAATTGCCCTGCCCTCCCCATCCAAAAAGAAAAAGAAAATTTCAACAAATTAATAACATTAAATATTCTACCTTATCATCTCATTGAAGGAGTTTGACTTTATGCAAGAGAATATTTGGTTAATGGATCAATCTGTAAATCAAATCACATTTATGTTTTAAATATAACATGGAAAATGCAGTTAACAGTTTTTCTATTATATGTTTTATTGGTACTTTAGTTTAATTTTCTTTAAAGATAAACTCTAAAGCCTGTATTCAGAAAAGCTCAGAGAACTCTCTGTGACACCAGGGAATAAACTGGGTCCCCCAGGACCTCTCTCTGCTTCTCCTAGGGGGTTTTCTATGTGTAGAACTACATTTATCCTTCTGCTAGTAAAGAAAAACAAAAATAACCCATTATCATTATAATTTAAACTAGTCATAATAAAAGTTGACAGGGAAATTATTATTGCTAACACATCACATTAAATTGAATAGATGTCAGTTAATTCATTTATTTAAAAAAAATGGTTTATGCTGTCTTCTAATTCTGGTGGAGTCCAAATTATTACTTCAGTCATTTAGATAACCCCTTGTGAGGAAATTCCTTTCTCTGCAATTGTCCATGATAATAAAATCAGAGGTGGGACTTTAGACCCAAGTTTTCTGACTCAGAAATTGCCTCCCTAATTACTATATTAACCTACCAGGCTGTCTTTTTATACACATGCCCAGGTAATTTTCTTTTTAGAAATCTATCTAACCAAGCAATCTTATTTTCAGCTTCTCTATGTTGTCTTTCGGGTAATGAAATAAGGTTATCTTAGCAGATATGCTTCCTGCTAATTTACTTAAATCTCATCCTCTCTAGTAGCTCTCTTTTAAGCCAAAAACATGCTTACAGCTCCCTTAACCTTAAAAAAGGAAAGAAAAAAATTGCCTTCCATTGACCTTTGTTACCCAACCTTAAGCTTATGTCATATCTTTCTCCTGCAAACTTTCATTGCTAAACTTCTAGAAAAAGCATTCTATCTACACATTGTCTCTACCACTTTCAATTCTAATCTGGTTTCTATCCCCACCATTCCATTTAAAGGGTCTTTCTAAAGTCATTAGTTGACCTCCTGCTCATTAAATTCTAGGGACAGTTTTCTGACCACAAACTCTTTGACTTCTTTAGTATTTAAGACTGTCGGCCAACCCCTCCTCCTAATAACCTTTTCTTCCTTGGTTTTCATGACAATGTACTCTTTAAGTACTCTTTATACTTTTGACAACTGATTCTCTCAGTTCTTTAGTTTCCTCTTGCCCTTTAAAAAGAGATGTTTCTCCCAACATTTTGTCATTCTTCACTCTCTCTACACTTTCTTACCTCAATGCTCTTACATATCCTAATGGTTTCGATTATCACCTTGATTCTCAAATCTATATTTCTTCAACCAGTCTCTCCACAGAGCTCTAATCACATTTCCAGTTCCCTATTATATATCTCTTTCTGAATGTTCCACTTATACTTCAAGCTCATTATATACAAAATTTAACTCTTTTTCATGTTTTTTTCATAAGGGATAATGTTGATTTACCATATACTATCCCAATTCATAATATGCAGATAAGAAAGCACAGAACCTGGGGCAGCTAGGTGGCACAGTGAACAGAGCACCGACCCTGAAGTCAGGAGGACCTGAGTTCAAATGAAGCCTCAGAAACTTAACACAAAACTAGCCCTGTGACTTTGGGCAAGTCACTTAACCCCAATTGCCCTGCCTTCCCCCCTCCAAAAAAATAAAAAGAGAAAGCACAGAATCATATTGTTGGGAGCCAAAGAGGCTTGTCCCAGGACTCTGATAATTACCCTGATATCAGTGGACCTGAATGTCAAAGATCTCTTTGAGATGCGACTTTTCACTAAGTCAGCTCTCTGAGTTCTTTTGATATGGGTTACCCTTATAAGGATAGTATTTGAGTTCTGAGGCCAACAGGCTCTGCCCCAAGATATATCTGATTCAGCACTCAGGTATCTTTGAGCGGCCAGCTCTAAACATGATGTCTTTTGAGGATTGCGCTTTAGCTTTGAAGTTTGCTCTCAATTGTATCTGTTTATGACTTCAGCTGCATTAAGAAGTACTGGAGACCTAGATCTAAGGCTCTGCCCCAAAACTTTAGTTGTCCAAAACATTTGCAGGAAGTCAGTTCCTATGCAGATGTACTTGATGATGCCGCTTTGGCTATTAGGCTTTGAAGCCAGCTCTCAAGAGCATCCTTTGAGATATTACTGACTGCATGTGATAGGAGATAACTGACTTATCCTAAGACTTTCTGGCACCTAGGGATCAAAAGGCCTTACTGCCATGCTACTTCCAGGAATACAACAGACTAAGATAATGACATCTCTTCCTTTCCGTCCTTTGTCTCATTGCTCTATAAAAACCTTTCCCTGAGTATCAATAAATGGAGTTCATCGTTCTTCCTTGAACTACCCACATGGACTGGTCATTTCTTATTCACGTCTCTGAATCATGCTAAGTGCTGGACACTGAGCAGCCTACGCCATCATACGTTGTTAACTGAACTTTTTTTAAACAAAGCATTTAAGTGCTTAAGTTTTTGCCACACAGATATCTGTTCAAAGGCATGTTATAGTCTAGACAGAAATAGACATTTTTCTTCCACTTGGTCTTTCCTGTGTGAATAGTTAGGCCAAACTCTTCTGAGGTTGCAGATCTCTTCCAGGAGGTTTTGAAATGTTCTGGAGCTGGATGCAACTAGCACAGTGTTATCTATTTTTAAAAGGACATCTGGAAGACTTCATCATTCACAATGAATCTCTGTTCAACATAATTCTCTGCACTGAATTTCCTCAATAATAAGCAAATACCTTTGGAAAGGATATATATGTGTATATGTATGTATGTGTGTGTTTTTATGATTACCGTATATATAGTTTTATGCCTCACCTCATGTTTTTGATCAGAGAGTTAATGAACAAAGTAACTTCTATTCTTATATATTTCAAAGAATCTTGAACAGTTTTAATGTATGGATTGGAGAAACCTTGTTGGATGAAAGTCATTAAGATAGCATATGCTTTTTTCAAAATCAGAAACAATATGGGGCAGCTAGGTGGCTCAGTGAATAGAGGACTAGCCCCTCTAGGCAGGAGGACCTGAGTTCAAATCTGGCCTCAGACACTTAACAGACGAGAAAAAACTAGCCATATGACCTTGGGCAAGTCACTTAACCCCAACTGCCCTGCCTTCCCCCCTCCAAAAAGCAAATAACAAAGAAACAAAAAAAACCAACAAAAAACCAAAATAAGAAACAATAAAAACAGTGGGATTTAATATTTTCTACATGGGTTGGATAGTTGGGAAATAGGACTGCTGATGGATGACAGTAAATTCTTGTGGTACAAACAAGCCTTGGCCTGAACCTACAAAAATTTCCTCTTGTTGGACTAGGCTTAGACACAGGGAATTATTACAGAGATTCTCTTTGATGTTTTTGAGAGCTGGGAAATTGAGGGCATGGCACATAGTTATTTGCTTGATGTTCTGTACAATGCAAATGTAGGCATTTAATTAGTGCTGGTGATGACAGTGGTTGTTAACATCATATTATTTTATTTGCTGATCAACGAGTACTTGGGATAGGATGGTATATGGTAATCATAAGGCGTTTTATATATATATATATATATATATATATATGTGTGTGTGTGTGTGTGTGTGTGTGTGTGTGTGTGTGTGTGTGTGTGTGTCATATTAGCAAAATGTACTTTGATAACAATGAATCTATCAATAATGCCATGAGTTTGACAGGATTTTTGAACCATTCTGGAGTTGTTCTTTTTCCATGCTCTTCTGGGACGTCCACAGGAGTCTTTCTTTGAGCTTTACTGTGGCTCATTTTCCTTTATAGTTTATTTAAATAAGTCTTTAATTCTCTTCAAAGTTTTACCTATTTTTGTGTTTAAGGTTCATTCTGGTGTTTTACCTACTTTTTCTCTTATCTTTAGTATCTTTTTTTTTTCTTGAGTCCTGTCAATCTCTAGTCTTTTCTGCACTTCTTTTATGGAGACCATCAATTTTGTATTACAGGGCTACTTCAGCTTCTTTGCCTTAACCTCTGGGAAACTGGACTAGCCCTAACTGATTTTCCAGTTCCCTTTTCCTCAGGCTTGATGTCTGGTCATGAACATTTTCAATATACTGATTCCCCCTTCTGTTCTCTATATTTCCTTCACTGTGCTGATGTGTAATTATAATTTACTACTTTTTTCAGGTGATAAAGTGGGGTATTGCTTAAGCAAATCAACTGAGTTATCCCCTCCCAATTAAATGTTAAGATGCTTTAATACCTAAAGGTGTTGAGGCTAAGTCTTAAGCAATCTTAATCATAAGCTTTAATTAGGTTCTAGATAAAGTGAAAAAAGGTTTTGGAGCTAAAATGACATTACATAGGAATCAGTTAAGATGGGCTAAGGAAACTTGATCATACTCAAGGAAGGGTTCATCCTTGAAATATCAAGCTAGTTTAGAAATAAGATTATTACAGAGATTTGAGTGAGTGTGGAATTTCAGTAAAACTATTGAAGAACTGTTTGAGAGTGAAGGAGAGGCCTTGGCCTGGCCTAAGTTTCTGTCCTCTCCCTTCTTTCCTTTGGCAGGAAGACCTTGCAAGCTTTAAAGGGTTCATAGGATTTTGGACTTAATATCTTCCCACAAGTGTCCTAGCAGCATCTCCACATCAGCTGATAGCAGTATCTTCATTGGGAGTCAAGGACAGACTGGACATATAGATTCATGACCCTACAAGGAACCCAGCAAAGAAACTATAATGTATCTAAGGGGAATTTATTGAGCACTCCCCCAAAGAGGAAAAAGGAGTTCTGGCGACTACGAGCTTTGAATTACACCTTTGCCACATATGCTAAACTTGTTCCCACATTCCCTGAACTCTGTACTTACTGGTGTAATAGACTTTTGGGGTAGGGAATCTTTTGTACCAACTACTTTTGCTATGCCACCTTAGTAAAGACCTTTCTTCTGAAAAAGCTACTGAAATATAGCACTAGGACTGGAAAAATCCCTCAAGGATACCCTAGTCCATTTAGAGATGTAGCCAAGCTCTAAGGACATGACTAATGAGAGGGAGAAGCTGGGATAGTAGCCTCTGAGCGTACACATGGGGAGTGTTCAGGAAGTCATTTAGCTACAGAAGAGCCTACCCTAAAGTCTGGCACTGGGCACAAGAATACTAGTTCATGTTGACTGTCATCAGCCTTTAAAAAGAGGGGGCGGGGAAAGAGGGGAGAGGAATGCCAAGTGATTTCTATACACACACACACACACACACACACACACACACACACACACACACTCTCTCTCTCTCTCTCTCTCTCTCTCTCTCAACCTGGGGGAAGGAAGAAGTTCTATTTTCTTAAGGATTGAATTTTAATTACTCTACTTTTGGTACTTAATTTGGAATATGATTTTTGGCACTGAAGAGATATAGAGAAAGTGATTAATCTCCCATCTTGCTTGTCACATGGCCCCTAACTTTTAAGAAACAATAAAATATTTTCAGCCCCACAAACAAGTTGGAGTAGGGTTTTTTTTTTGTTGTTGTTGGGTTTTATTTTGTTTTTTTTGTGGCATTCCTATCTTTCTGTGCGTCTAAGAGGGTGATTACTATCATTTTATGCTATCATTTGTGTGAAAGCTGAAGAAAGAAGCAAGCATATGAAAGTGCCTGCACAATAAGTAATACCAATTGATAGGGATTTTAGTGCAATAAATATTTATTGACAACCAGCTATGTGCTAGAAGGGGTTTCCTTGAAAGGATATAATTAAGTACTGTAAGACTTTATAAGTGGCATTAAGTATATAAAACTGTATAAGTGGTTTCAAATCAAATCGAAATGGCAGCCACTAAACCATATATAAGGATCCTTGTGGGCTGCACATTAAATAGAAAGCCACATTGTCTCTATTTTATTTTGTTAAATATTTCCTAATTACATTTTAATCTGGCATGAGTATAGTGGATCACATGGCTGCATGCTCAATAGTCTATGGGGGGAGAAAAAATTTATACACAAAAATGAATAATTTAAGGCAATGTGAATGCCAAATGAGTAGTGCAATTAATGTCATACCAGTTCAGACAAGAGAGAAATGGGATACTCAGGGAACATTTAAAGAAGGCAGTAGAACTTGAAGGACAGATAAAATTTGATAAGGCAAAGCAGTGCTAGGAGGAAATAGGGTGAGGGTGTAATATTATTAAAGGAATGTGCAAGGTATGTTATCATGCAAGATGAGATGATAGTCAAAGCAGAAGAAATACTATGATATAATTTAAGATCCTGGAGGTTGGTGACAGATTACAGAGGTCCTTGAATATCAGTCTAAGGAGTCTGAACTTTATTATGCCAGCAAAGAGGAACCATTAAAAATTTTTATAATGGGAGAAACATAGGTATAGTGGAAAGAAGCTTGGACTTTTTGACCAGAATCCTAGTTTTGGCTCTGCCACCAATTTGCTGTATGTCTTTGGACAAATAACTTCGATTTTCTAAAATAAGGGCAGGGGTTGGATTAGACTATCATTGATTTACCTTCCATCTCTATCAAGACAATAGAAACTTGGACTGAAAACTGAAGAAATCAAGTCATTTAGGAAGCTACTGCACTAGTCTAGGCATAAAGTATAAAGATTTGACCTTAATTAATGGCAGTGGAAACACAATGGAGAATTATATCAAATTGGCAAAGAGAGTTACAAATGAAAGATATATTTGTGTATACACACATGCATGCATTCATTAATTTAATGCTCAGAAAAGTATACTATTTATACAAGGGGTAAAATTATAAAGTGAATTGATCTTTTTTTGTAAAGCAATCTGAAAATAAATGTTAGAAAACTGATGATGATCTTTGACCTAGTGATCCTAGTAATCAGATTATAACCTAAAGATGTTAACAAGAGTAAAAAAAGACCTTCATATGCAAAAAAAGTTTATAGAGGTTTTATGTTCTAATGAAAAACTAGAAACAACTCATATGGTCCAATGACTGGAAACGGATAAGTAAATTGGGGAATACCGATAAGAAGAAATCTTATGGTAGCATAAGAAATGTCAAATATGAAAAATATAAGTAAATACGGAACTACTTTTATTAAGTGGTACATTCTATATAAAGCAGAAGCAGGGGCAATAAATAAAACTATGTAAAAAATGGGAAATATACGAAAATAGTAACAAAACCTAATAAAAATATACATGCAAATAAGACATTAGCATTACAGATTTAGTGCTGGAAGAACCTGAGGCCAACTTAGTCTTAATTGTCTCATTTTATAGATGAAGAAATGGAGACCCAGAAATAAGTAACTTTCCCAAGACCACACAGGTAAATGAGAGTTGACTTTTGAAGACCTCTGACTTCAGATCCTGTACTCTGGAAATCATTACAAGTATGTAAGAAGATTTCTTATATTAACTACTTATCACTCCATAATCCCACCAATGGTTACGGTGAGGTTACAGAACTGTTAGAGGATCTATATTTAATTACAAAGTCCTTCAGTCCACTTTCCCTCAGCATACATACATACACAGATACACACACCTCTGAACACAACTTTCAAATGGTCTTCATTATTTTTAAGAATTGCTATGCCTCAAAATTACCTACCCTGACTAAAGCAATGTCTTTGATGAATATAAAAGATATAGAAGTCCTGAAGATAAAAAGGTACATACATAAATAAGTTTGTATTACAGAGAGGCAAATATGACATTGTTATTTTTTTTGTTGTTGTTAAAGATATACTTTTTTGGTTAAACTGTAATTTTGAAGTTTAAGGTTTCATGTATTGTTTTATTTGAATGTTTGGGTTTAGTGATATTTATTAAGCTTAAATATACTTATACATTTTTGAGGATGAGGCTTTTTTGGTCTTTTTTTTTTTTTGA
Source organism: Gymnobelideus leadbeateri (assembly GCA_011680675.1). Taxonomy (NCBI): domain Eukaryota; kingdom Metazoa; phylum Chordata; class Mammalia; order Diprotodontia; family Petauridae; genus Gymnobelideus; species Gymnobelideus leadbeateri. Next base: position 107,250 of record WOXC01003669.1, on the reverse strand, counting down.
GGGGGGAAGGCAGGGTAATTGGGGTTAAGTGACTTGTCCAAAGTCACACAGGTAGTGTTATGTGTCTGAGTCCGGATTTGAACTCAGGTCCTCCTGTTGCCAGGGCTGGTACTCTATTCATTGCACCACCTCGATGCCCGGATGAGGCATTTTGAAGGAAGAATCCACATGATGTAGAGACTGGTAAATTGGAAGGATGGGGAAGAGGCAAAGAGGACTGGAAGTTTCGATACTGGGTGAATGGGAAAATAAAAGAACCACAACATTAAACAGAGATGTCGGAAAAAGGAATTGACTTGGGAGAAAAGAGGATGAATATCATTTTTTGATGTATTAGAAGTGATGGTTGGGGCGGTTAGGTGGTGCAATGACTAGAGCTTTAGCCCTGGAGTCAGAAGGACCTGAGTTCGGATCCGGCCTCAGACACTTAGCGCCAGCACACACACACACACACACACACACACACACACACACACACACACACACACACACACACACACCTAGCCGTGTGACCTTGGGCCCCAACTGCCCTCCAAAAAAGCAAAAAAAAAAAAAAAAAGAAGTGATGGTACAAAATACAAATTGAAATATCTAGAACACATTTGGCAATGTGACACTACAAGGGACCTTAGGAATCTACTATACATTCTAATGCTCTCCTTTTGTGGATGAGAAAACTGAAAGGAAAGGAGTTTAACTAGTTTCATGTAAGCAGCAGCAAAGCTGGGACTCAAGTCTAGGTTATACACAATGGTGAAAAGGGAGCAAGTGTTAATTAAGTGCCTACTGTATGCCCAGTACTGTGCTGAGTGCTTTACAGATATGATCTCAGTGATGATCCTCACAACAACCCTGGGAGATAGGTGCTATTATTATATGTTGATTGTTTACATGTTTACTACCATCAGGCACATCATCATCATGATAATGAAATGCTGTCAAATATTTATTGGTATAGTTTTTACCCAACCTTAAAATGAGAGGACTGGATTAGATTGAAAAATCATTGCAGGATCAGATTATAGGAACTCCTGTTTCTCCTCCTACCCAGGAAGGAACCTCAAAGGCCATCTAGTCCAAATCCCTCATTTTAAAGAGGAAAGGCCCAGGACAGAGGTGTGGAGGCCAAGTTTTACAGAACAATCCTTTTATTAAGGGGATTTGTTCTGTGAAGTTTGGATTTAGTCAAAGGGGCTACACTTCAGGACCCAGAGGGCTGAAGGTTCCCTACCCCAGGCCCAGAAGGTTAAATAAAGAATGCAAGGTCACACATGTAGTTAGCATCAGAGATCGAATTTGAGCCCAGGTCCTCTGACTCCAGAAACTTCAGAGTCCTTTCCAACTCAGATATCCTAGGGTCCTGTATAAGAACCTGATTCTGAATCTAAGACTGATGCAAATATGTATGTAAATGTGTAGGACAGAATATACCAACAAAGCACAGAATATGAATTTTGAAATATTAAAAACTAGTAAATTAGTTTTTCTCTGCAATTGTATTGGGCTATTTTTCACCCTTCTTGTCAATCATGTGTTCAAATATATTTGTTCTAATAATGACTTTAAAAACAAAAGCAGAAACATATTGAAAAAAAATAATGACAATCTATTTATTGTATAAACTCAAGCCTAATAAACAAAAGATACCAAATCAAAGACCACATTATGGATGTCAGTTTTAAATACTGAGTCTCAGAACTTTCAAGATTTGGCCTTAAAATAGAAGCTAATTCGTTATTCCTTTTTTTTTAATCCTCTCATATCAGTAGTAGAATTTCAATGGGATGGCTAGGTGGCGCAGTGAGTAAGAGTGCAGGCCTCGGAGTTTGGATGACCCGAGATCAGATCCGGCCTCAGAAAATGAGCACCCACACATAAATAATGACTAGCCGTGTAACCTTGAGCAAGTTACTTAACCCCAATTGCTTAAAAAAAAAAAAAGAATTTCAAAGGACCCTTAACCACTCTACAACAAACTTAAGTGTTTAGAAAATCTATATACATAAATCATTCATAGCACACAAATTTATATTTACTGAAGAAATGTTTCATAAAATGTTGGAGAAATATATGTAAAAGCTTTGAAAATTTGTCAATTGTATTGGTTTTTGAGGTGAGCCAGCAGCCTTGACAGGAGAATTAGAAGTACTAGAAAACGAGGAAGTGTGACTCAGTACTTCCTGCTCTGACCATCAGTGGAGTAACAACCTATATGTGGGGGTTCATTCCCTATCACATCTCTGAACCTTACTCCCTTTAGAATGATAGCTATGTTAACTATCCCTACCCTTTCTGTCCTTCCCTTCCTCTGGGTCTGCTGCAGTTTCTAAGTTTCCTGTGAATTTTTGCATTCTCTTTTTTGAGGTATTTCTTTGCTGCACTACAATGTCACACATCTTCTTCACCTTTCTTATAATCTTCAATTATTTGGGTTGGTTTTTTTATTTTTGAGGCAAGCCGCATTAAGTGACTTGCTAGTAGGTGTCTGAGGCCAGGTTTATACTCAGGTCTTGACTCTAGGGCCCTAGCTACTCCTCCTCCATTGCTTTTTAAAATTTTCAGTCATTATTAAACTTCTTTAATAGTAGGCCTATAACATAAAACAACATAGATTACCATTCAACATAAACTTGCCTAAATATTTATAGGTTCTCCTTAGGCTGTTCCAAATATATATGTGTGTGTATACGTGTGTGTAGTTTATATGTACACACACATACACACACACACTAAAACCATTTCCTTTCCTTTCACTCTCTTAACTCCGTCCAACCTAGCAGCTCTGTCCTCATCATGCAATCTAAAGTGCTCTCTCCAAAATCATTAACAATTTTTTAACTGCTGATTCTAATACCCTTTTCTTAATCCACATCCCTCTTGACTCTGACACTGTCAATCACCCTTTTCACCTACCTTGGGATCTGGGGGTGGGGTGGGGAAAATCTGGGTGCTCTTCTTTTCTCCCTCTACACTATTTCATTTGGTGATCATATCAGCTCCTATAGGTTCAATTATTAATTCTATGCTAATGAATCTCAAATCTGCTTAGCCCTAAACTCTCTGCCAGCATCCAGTCTCTAATCTCCAATTGTCTACTAGGCATCTCAACTAGATGCATTGTAGACATCTTAAACACATGTCCAAAACTGAATTTATCCTTTCACCTTAAACTCTTACCTCTTTCTAACTTATCTATTACTGTCAAAGGTAAAACTATCCAGTCACCCAAGCTCACAGCCTAGAAGTAATCCTTAATCTCTCTTACTCTCCATCCTCATATTTTACCAAGACCTGTAGATTTTACCTTTGTACAATCTCTCATATACATCCCCTTCTTTTCTTTTTCATCATATCACACCTGATCTACTGCAAAACCTGTTGGTGATCTGCCCACTACAGTTTTCAATTCTAGTCCATCTTCCATTCAGTTGTCAAAATGATCTTCCTAAAGCACAAGCCTGACCATGCTGCCCCTCTGGCTCTCTATCACCTCCAGGAGCAAATATAAAATTCTCTGGTTCGCAGTCAAATCCCTCCTTAACTTCTTTCCATCCCCATAACCCCAACCCCATTATTCTTATACCTTAGCCCCTACCATCACTGCCCAATTTACTCTAATACAGCAACACTGATCTCCTTCAAAAGACATTCTATCTCCTAACTGGCTGTTCTCCATGCTTTGTAATTCTCTTTCTCATTTCTAACTTCTGACTTCAAAACCTGATTAAAATCTCACCTTCTACAGGAAGACTTTCCCCATCCCCCTTAATTCTAGTTCCTCTCCCCTGTCGATTATCTCCAATTTGTCCTGTATTTATCTTGTTTTTAGATGTTTACATGTCTCCTGCCCGTGAAACTGTGAGCTGCTTGAGACCAGGGATTACTATTCTTTGACTTTCTTTGACTCCCCAGTGCTTAGCACTGCACAGGGCACATGGCAGTCATTCAATGTACATTACTGACTCGACTGGACTTGTACTTAGGAAGAGCCATATTACAATTCTGCTAGATATGTGATCTTTGGAAAACACTTAAACCTTTGGTGGTTCTTACCAACTCACAATCGTGAGGACAAAATGAGATGATGTATGTAAAGTGCTTTGAAAACCTTAAAGAGCTATATAGCTGCTAAGACCTCCAAAGTTTTTCAGCTCAAAAGTACAAGGATTCTCTGTATCTTACAGATGAGAAAATCAAGGATTCCAGAAGTTAAGTAAGTTTCCCCAAGGTCTCTCATTTATTCATGACAGAGCCAAGACAAAGCCTTTTCCCCCCATCATACCACACTGCCTCTCTATTAACTTGTGTTCTTCTCATCATGCTTTAATGATTTGTAAAGTCTCTTGTCAATTAATTGCTTTCCAACTCAATTCAAAAAATGAAGTGTCTATTAAAAAACTAGATGTGAAGAGAACATAAACAAAATTAAAACACACACACACACACAGTCTCTGATCAAAAGGAATTTACATTCTTATCATGTCACTCCCCCTCTACTCAATAAACTCCATTGGCTTCCTAATGCCTTCAGGAGCAGACTAAATGTTCTGTTTGGCATTCAAAGTCCTTCATAATCTAATCCCCACCATATACCTTACTTCCCAACACATACTCTTGGATCCAGTGGCCTCCTGGCTGCTCCATTAACTAGACCCTCCATCTCTCAGCTCCGAGAATTTTCTCTGGGTAGAATTTCTCCATACCTACAACACTCTCCCTCCTCCTCCTCACAGACAACTAACCTTTAAGTCTCAACCAATAATCTACCTTTTACAAGAAGCCTTCCCCAACCTCTCTAAATTCCAGTGCTTTCCTTTTTTTTAAAAAAAAAATTATTTCCCATTTTTCCTGCATATAGTTTGCATGCTGTCTCCACCATTAGATTGCAAACTCCTTGAGGTGAGGGGCTGTCTTTTGCCTCTTTTTGTTATCCTCAGAGCTTGGCACAGTGCCTGGCACAGGGCAGATGCTTAATGAGGTTGAGTGCATGAATGAATAAATGACTTGCAGAAGCAAGCTTTGAACCCAAATCTTGTGATAGTAGAGCCAGTGTTCTTACTATACACACACCTTACAAAGGAGACACTTGAGGCTTGCCTTGGTTCTTTGACATCAAAAGTTCGTGTTCTTCACACATACACACACACACACACACACACACACACACACACCCCTTCATTTTACAAATGAGAAGTCGGTGCTATTTGCACACGTGCCCTCACACGTACACCACCTTAATTTTACAACGGCGATAACTGAGGCTCAGAGAGACTCCCTCTCCCTGCTTTTGGAACACGAGATTTTAAGGCTAATGCATTTAAAGATTGTCCTAGGAGTGCAGGGCCTCCTCGAGAGAAGTTCGGTTGTGGCGGAATTGTGGGGTGCACAGACTCGCGCTCACGCGCCTGTAGGCTGGGGGCCTGTTCTATTCTCTCCAGACTCCAGCGGCTGTGGACGGAGGTTTCAGCCCCGAAGGCCTCCCTCACTGTCCCCGGGCTGGTGAAACCCAATTCTATCCTTTAGAGGGTGGACAGTACGACCCACCGGAAGTTAGCTCCCAGCCAATCCCTTAGCTCACGCCGAAGTCATCCGCCTGGGAACTTCAAAGGCTCTCCTTGGACTGCACTTTCCCAGGTAGCTTCGATCTGGCTCCCAGTTCAGAGACCCTACTCCCGTTCCCTCTACCTACTCTGCCGTAGGCATGGAAACGCTCCAGCTGACGTCACACGGCGACTCGCGTCGCTCCTTGCTTGCGTTGCCGCCGGTGATTGGCTGGCCCGGAGGCGCGATCCCTCCTTTTGGCGGCGCGGCAGTCTCGCGCTCTGCCGCGCGCGCCCCTGCATGGAAGGGACTGGCTGGCCAGCCGGGGGCCTCGGACTCCCCGCCTCCTCTCTCCGCCCCCATCCCCAGCCGCAGGGTGTCCTCGAGCTCCTCCGCTCGCTGCCTGGCAGTTTGCCTTGTCCTAGTCCTCGCGCCTCATATCCATGGCCACCGCTGCAACCGAGGAGCCGTTCCCCTTTCACGGGCTACTCCCGAAAAAGGAGACTGGGGCCGCCTCGTTTCTCGCCCGCTACCCGGAGTACGATGGGCGAGGGGTGCTCATCGCTGTGTTGGACACCGGGGTAGACCCGGGTGCACAGGGCATGCAGGTGAGGGAGTCCCGGAGGCCGCAGCCCCGGGGGTGGAGATCCGTTGCGCTGGAGGCCCGGCGCAACGAGGGAGGGGCTGTCGGGGAAGGGGAGACGGGGGTTCGGCCTCTCGGGCGCCGCCGAGGCTTCTGGGGGTAGCGGTCGCCGTATGCGGAAGGAGAGGAAGACAGTATCGCGCGCAGGGCCGTGCGTGGGGACTAGTACTCGCGCGCCCACCTGGTCTCGGGGGATGTCCGGGGCTCCCAGGAGAGGACTGGGGGGTGTACTTGAAACAGACAATAGCGGCGTGGCGGGCCCTGCGGGTTCTCGGGGACTTGTGCCCAAGGGCCACCTTGCCTCCTTGCCTGGTGAACCTGCCTGACCCGAAGCCCCTGGACGCCACAAATAGTCGGGGTTTCCATTTTTTCAGGGTCTTACTGCTGGGGGTGGCGATGGGTAATCCAAATGAAGTTTTTCTTGGAAGATACTGGTTTTTATTTGTGTGGCTTTGTTGGGGTGAGGGGGTGCGTTATTGGGAAGGTTTTGCATTTAGTGTGAAAACGAGGTTTCCTTTAAGTTTTCTTTAGAGGAAGCTGTCAGCTTCCGGGAAGTTCCCTTCCAGTAGTTTTGTCCATTCTGGCTTTTTTGTTTGTTTTGTTTTGTTTTAAATTATAAGCTAGTGCTTTCATTTTTCTAAGGTCTGTTTTGGGTCTGTGTTGCATAAGATAAAATGGCGAAATAAAATACATGTTAATATGTACATGGAAAATAAAATATAAAACATGTACAGAGTAATTTCTGGGGTGGGCTTTCAGGCTATTTATTAAAAAATAAATTTTATTTATTATAATTACAAACATCCTGACTAAGAAAGCATTTAAAGTTTACAGATAGCTATGGAATTTGATGCTCAGTAACAATGTTCAGAGAACTCAGGCTTTGGGATAGCTAGCTTTTTTTCTTTCAGTACACTGGGAAAAGAAACAAGCCTCCCTAAAAGAAAACATCTCTGGCAAAACCCACTGCATTTGATCGTTCTGTCACTTGACATTCCCTCCAGACTTTGTATTCTTGCTACTTTATATCGTTTACTTACTTACTAGTTCTTAAGGACTCGACGCTAATACCTTGTTTTGTTTCAGGTGCTAAACACACTGTCAGGTTGGATGATTTGCAGTAGTTAGTCTCTTTAAAAAAAGTTCAGTCCGGAATTATTGTTTTGTTTTTTAGAAGGGAGGGAAGTGGACTTTGTAACTAAATATTGTTCTTCCAGCAGTTTTCTAGCATTCTGACTTCATGGTATCCTTGGTGAGAGTAAAGAGTGAAGGTTTAGGTAAGCAGCAGCATTCTTTAGGAGTATGAGTTCTTGAGGGAGAAGCTGTCAGTGAGCTTCCTCACTAGGAAGCAGTGAGGTTCATTGAACTACATATCCCATCCAAAAAAAGAAACACCTGAGTTCAAATCCATCCTGAGACACTTAATAACAGTGTGACCTTGGGCAACTTACTTAACCTCAGTTTCCTCACCTGTAAAAATGAGGTTCATATTGCCTACCTCTCACTGTTGTGCTTAGGATAAATGAAGCAATATTTGTAAAATGCTTTGCAATCCTTAAATCTCTGGATTTAGAAACAAAGCATTCTAAAACCTTGCTATCTGTGTGATTTCTCCTATTTCTAGGTTCTCAGATGCCTCAATTATAAAATGAAAGGTTTTAAACTAGATTTTACCTCAGTTTCCTTCCAGGTGTAAATCTTTACAATCCGGTGATCCTTAGGACTCTCATAGTATAATGATAGGAATTAACTGTTAATATCTATGAGTCCTCCAGATTATTTGCAGGGTCTGTTAAAGTATTTAACATTTCAAAATTGCCTTAACATTAATTAAAAAAATTTTTTTCAGAAATCACCTCCATAGTATTCTCATTGAGAATGTCAGTCTTCCCATTAGCTTTTGTGAGTTTTATTAAAGGCTAAGTAGTTCACTGGTTAGCTTGCCCCCTTTCAGTTATAAGTGGATCAAAAAAGTTTAAGAAATGACGACCTTTAGAAGCCATTCTACTTTTTTTTTTCCTAACCCCTTAGAATGTAAGATCCTTAAAGGCAAAGAATTGAATTTTTTTTTTTCTTGCTTTTTGGAGGGGGGAAGGCAGGGCAGTTGGGGTTAAGTGACTTGCCCAAGGTCACACTGCTAGTACATGTTAAGTTGTCTGAGGCCGAATTTGAATTCAGGTCCTCCTGACTCAGGACCTGTGCTCTATTCACTGTGCCACCTAGCCACCCCAGAATTGAATTTTTTCTTATCCCCAAACAATGCTTTACACTTTATCAGTGCTTAATAAATGTTTGTTGACAAATGAATACAGAAATGAATCTGTCCATCAAATTGTTTCCTTGTTCTTTTTCCCTTCCCATAAAGCAACAATGTTTGCTTCCCTAGGATTGCTTTGAAAATTAATTATAGGTGAAGATTAATTATATATGAGCCTTTAAAGTGCTCAAGAAAAGTAGTGTTACATAATCACTAATTTTAAAAGTAGTAGTATTTGTTGGCAGACACTTGCTGTGGGTCTTAAACATATCCTCAGCATTAGTCCTTATTGGATTATACACTGGGTGTATTAACATAGTAAATAAATAAAATATGATAAAATTATGAAATCAAATGAAATCTGGACTTCACCTTCTAGAAACATTCATTCTGTGGTATTTAAAGGTCTGTAAAAGGGACAATTCAATCAGTTCAAAAGACATTTGCTAAATGCCTATGTGCTCTACTTTGATAAAAAGACAAATATAAAACAGTTCTTGTCTTAAAGGTGATTTCTGGGGTTAATATGTACATGGAAAATAAAATATAAAACATGTAGAGAGTAATTTCTGGGCTGGGCTTTAGGCTAGGCATTCTATAGGAGATGAACATTGAAGGAAGGTAGGAATTCTTTAATGTGTGGGGGAATAGGGAGTGCATTCCAGTCATGGGTGGCAGCTTGTACAAAAGAACTGAGAAAGAATATCACCTGTGAGGAAGAAAAAGTAGACTAATTTGATTTGGAACATGGAGTATTTAAAGGTGAGTTAAATGTGATAAGCCCAAGAAGGTAGACTTAGAGCTGCAAGACTGTGAAGGACTTTAAAATTGAAACTGGAATTTACTGTCTTTGAATAAAGAGGAAATCGCTGGAGCTTCTTGAGCAGGATGTGATGTGGTCCGAACTGAGCAGTTTGGCAGCTCTGTGGTGTGTGGATTGGAGAGTGGGCAATGGGGAAGTGAGAGAGCAGTTAGGCTATTATAGTTCAAGGTGATGAGATCCTGACTAGATCAGTAGCTTATGGGTGGAAAGAACAAAGAGAGGGGAGAAAAGGTTGTGTAGTTTTAGGTGCCTTAAGGCATGCAGTTTCAAATGTCAGATAGGGAGTTTACAATATATTCTTGACCTAGATTTCAGGAGAGATTATATGTAGATTATAGTTCAGTTCATGAGACCTGATACAGTCATCATCAAAAGAAGAAGTAATTTACAAAGTTTTGTTTTTTTAGATGTTGTAAAAGCTTTTTCTTTGTTTGGCTTTTTTGGACACTAAATTAAAAGTATAAGGAAATGAATTGCAATTGGGAAATACAAGAGAATAGGCAAGGAAGTAGTATATTCAGGGAGGACCAAAAAGGACAAATTGGGGAAAAAAGAATCTTAAATAAAAGCATAAAGTAATACCATTTGATGGAAATGAAAAGCTAGTGTTAACACTTCACATTTTGATGCTTCTCTGGGGCACAGTTCTCCTGTTTTGGTGTCTCTTCTGACATTTTCAGGGGGAAAGAGAAGAATAAAATGACTAAAGAGAGGAAGAAAAATACAGATTTTTAAATAAATCATCAAGTATTTGAACATTTCCAGTTTCTATTATATAGTCTTGTCAATAAACATTTATTAAACACATGCTATGTGCCAGCCACTGTTAGATTCTGTATATATGAAGACAAAAGCAAAACAGTTCTGTTCTCAACTTTTAAACTGCTTCATAGTCTGATTCCTTCCTACCATTCCAGTCTTCTTGCACATTAGTCCCCTCTTTCAATCCAGTGAAACAGGCCTTCTTGCTGTTCTTCATCAAGTACTTTCCATCTCTTGACTGGGCATTTTTATAGATCTCTGTCTCTGACTTCCCTGACTTTCGTTAGTCCCAGCTGAAATTCTTCCTTCTACAAGAAGCCATTAGAAATCACCCCAAATGCTTTTCCTCTATGATTTTCTCTTCCACTAGCCTATGAGCAGCTCCTTGACAGCTCCTTTGTTTTCCCAGTGCTCACAGTGCCTGGCATATAATAGGTGCTCAATAAACATTTGCTGACTAGATTTGATAATCCTTTGGAGGAGACATGTGCATAAATAGATAAATTCAAAATCATACACAAAACAGATTCTATACATTGTAAATGTAGACTTTCAGAGTCTGTGAAAACTAGTAAGTTATTAGAGACTTCTAGAAGGAAGTATGACCTGAGTTAGACAGGATTTGGATAAAGGAACAGAGTTTATATTCCAGGATAGAGAAACAGCACTGTTCTAAAGTAAGGAAGCAAAAGTGGTACATTCTTGGAACTGGGAGACCAGCCTGATTAAAGTGCAGGGTATATGTAGGAAGTAGTGGTTAGATAGGTTAGGGTGGAGATCCACTGTGACAGGCATTTATTATTTTCTTTTAAATGTTTCTTTGGGTATATAAACCTGAATATCAGTAGTAGTTGACTAGTCTTAAAATTGATCAGAAAAGTCTAGATGACAATCTTAGAGAAGAAAAAAGTTTTGCTTTTTGGGTAGTCAAGAATCACTAATAACTGCTTGTCATTAATGGAGGTAATTTAATGATCATTGTGACAAATGCATTGTTTCCAAGATTTGCCAGGATTTCTGAGATTCGGTATTTAGTGTGATGCTTTTCTTTTTTAAGTTGGAAGTAAAACTTCCTAAGTATAGCCTGCTATTAAACTTAAAAGAAATATCTCTTAAAGTACTCTTTCAGATAACTTGCCAGTGGCAAAGTGGAAAGACGACTGGCATTGGAGTCAGAAGACCCAGTTTCATATTTTACTTGTCTCACTCATTACATGTTTTTGCCTAAGTCACCTAGACAAAATGATTAACTACTCTGGACTTTCAGCTCCGAATCTAGGAATTTTTGTGGAGCCTAGGTAGCAAGTGAATGTTTGATCTTCTTCTTTGACAGGTATTGAAAACTTGTGAAAGAATTCAATAGTGACTTGGGAGGAAAAAAAATAATATAGTATCACCTCACTTATGTGGGGGTCACTAATCCAGTTTACCTTGACAAAAACTTGAAGGCAAATTTATAAAAGGGCCTGAGAAGTGAAAATAGATACCTCAAAATACAGGTACTAAAGTTGAGGTGTTTGATTCAAAGGAGAATCTCTCAAGCCTTATCAGTGAGAGCTAATTTATTTGTATTTTAGACATAATTCTAAATAAAGTTGTTAGAATTATATTAGAATTCAGACAGTTAATTAAATCTTTTCTTTTTTTTTTGGCTTTTTGGAGGGGGGAAGGCAGGTTGGGGTTAAGTAATTTGCGCAAGGTGGCTAGTAAGTATTAAGTGTCTGTGTTGAATTCTGGTCCTCTTGACTCCAGGACCAGTGCTCTATTCACTGTGCCACCTAGCCGTGCCCTGTTCATTAAATTTTTTATCTGGCTTCTCAGGTAATGAATTAGAAAGTGCTAAAAACTATTTTCATCTTCTCAAAATAAACATAAACTCTTAAATCTAAGTCACCTAGGGAAATGAATCCATTTATAGGAAGTTAGATTACCCACAACTTTTCAGTAATTCCTTTATTTATATCATAACACTTATATGACTTTTAAGATTTGCGTAGCACTTAATTTTGTTTATCCTTAAAACAATATTGTAAAATAGATACTATCAGTATTATACCCATTGGACAGTTGAGGAAACAATCTCAGAAAGATTGTTCTGTGCCTGTGGTCAAAAAAATGTAGACTTGGGACCTAGGATTCTTCTGACTTCAAGTCTGATGCCCATTCCACATACTGGTGCTGCCTCTCATAACTAAGATATATCCATGAGGGTTTATAGTGAAATTCTTTTATAAATAAAATGAATTGAAATAAGAATATGTAGAAAAGTAACCACTAAATTAAAGTAAGCTTCATTCATATCACTGCTTATAAGCTTTTCTTATTGGAAATATTTGTCTGCTTTGTCAGTGATGCATTTTCTAATCTCTAGCTCAGGTAGGGCACTGGAAGGGACTTTGTGTGACTGATAAGCATTTTTTAATAGTTGTAGGACCTCCTTTTCCCACATTACATTTAAAACAAGCATATAGTTTTTTACCACGTTTATTTAGTATGTACTGTAACTGGACTTTGTGAATTTGCTGAAAACTGTCAAATATTGTTTTCAATTCCCATCTCTCTCTCCTTGCTGCCTTTCCCAACCCATTACTAATCTCTTCAAAACATACAAATATAAGAAATTCCATAATGGTGGCATGCTGTATATGGATTGGATACTATTTCCTCTATGATTTATTAATATTTTTCAACTAGTTCTGTTTTTCACAATATTGGCTGATTGTTTTTGTTTGTGGATTATTATTGTTTTGGTCCACCAAGAAACTAAAATATATCTTAAATATAAACAGATGTCAGGGCAGGATTGTCTTCCTACTGAAGCTCAACATCACCTTCTTGACACTTGATTGCCATAGCTCCTCTGCCACAGTAAGGAACTTGCCTATCAACAGTGGCTGGGATTGGGGTCCAGATGCTATCTTCCTTCCCTCCACCTACGAAGGGAGGGGGAATTCTTGAGGGAGAAGAGAATTCCCTTCATTCCTTCATTGGTTGGGATTGTTCCCTAGTATCCCAGGTTCTCAGATTGAAACTCAGATCAGGTTTTCTCCTAGAACCAGTGGATAAATATATTTAGCTATCTTTTATTGCATTGTTTCTGTTGGGGAAAATACATTCTTAACTTCAAACAGGAATTGAGAAGTAAACTTTTAGAAAGCAATCTTTTTTTGTGGGTTGAAGATCATATAATGGGGATTCTTAATTCAGTCGAAGCCCTAGATAGTTAGAAATGTTTCTGGACTAATCCATTGTGTTCTTAATAAATTGCCTATTCTCTTTGATCCTGTCTTCCTTTTTTTTTTTTTAACTAATATTTTGTATTTTCCAATTACATGTAAAGACAATGTTTAACATTCTTTTTTTTTTCTTTTTGGAAGGCATTTGTGATTAAGTAACTTGCCCAAGGTCACAAGGCTAGGTTTTTTTTGTTTGTGTGCGTTAAGTGTCTGAGGCCGGATCCGAACTCGGGTCCTTCTGACTCCAGGGCCAAAGCTGTACTCACTGAGACACCTAGCCGCCCCATCATTCATTTTTTTTTATGTAAAATTTTGAGTTCCAAATTTTCTCCCTTTCCTTTCCCTCCCCTCTCCCTAAGACAGTAAGCAATTTAATATAAGTGGTATACATGCAATCATGTAAAACCTGTTTCCATATTAATCATGTTATAAAAGAAGATAGTTTGCAAAAAAATTACAGTGTCCTGTCTTTCACATTGTACTAACCCAGAACCTTAACACTTCTGTGCAGTAAATCTGCTATTCAGTAATGTTTTTATGATTGAATAGTCTAGTTAGGATTTGTCAATCTTTTTACTTATAGCATTTTTTAAAAATTCAATTACAAGAATCCTGGTCATTTGGGGTTTCTGTACAGCAATTTCTCAACTAAAAGTTTGAACTCATAAAAATCATTTCTTGTTTTTCAGTTTACTACTGATGGGAAACCTAAAATCGTTGATATCATAGATACAACAGGAAGTGGTGATGTGAATACTTCTACAATAGTAGAATCAAAAGATGGGGAAATTGTTGGACTTTCAGGAAGAACTCTTAAGGTAGTACCTTATTTGTTGTTACTATTACTTTTCCATGTTATATTCTTAGTGTATTTATAATATCACTTCAGGCTATCTATGAAATGATGATGACAATAATAATAGTTAGCATTTTATAGCACTTTAAAGTTTGTAATATTATCTCATTTTATCCTCACAACAACTCTGGAAAGATAGGTTCTATTATCATCTCTATTTTATAGATAAGGAAGCTAAAGCTGAGGTTAAGTAACTTGCCCAGTTTAGGATAGGCATCATGTAAAAAGATGGTGCTTGAGCTAGGTATTAAAGCACGTTAGGGATTCTCTTACATGAGATGGGAGCGAGTTAATATGGAGGGTAGCCAGTGCAGAGGTATAGAGAGGGTATACATTTTGTGCTATATGTGAATAGAGAGAAGTCTAGTTTTGTTAAACCAGTGTGGGAAAGGAAGTAATAAAAAGTTAGGTTGGAAAGATAAGTTGGGGCCGAGTTGTGAAGGGCTTTGAAAGCACAACAGAGAGGTTTATATATTTTTTTCATTAGAGACAATTGGGAACCACTGAAGTTTGAGTAGGGGAGAGATGGTTATTTTGGCATCTGTGTGGAGGATGAATTGGAGTAGGGAAAGAGAATTAGGGCATTGGCAGTAATCCAGTAAGAGGTGATGAGGGCCTGAACTATGAAGTGGTAGCTGTATGAGTAAAGGGGAGGAGTTGGATATAATATAACATTTGGATATAGAAAGAACAAGATTGCATGAACAGTCAGAGCCATAGAGAAAGAATGAAGAGTCTAAGATATCACAAATTTAAGAGATGAATATACTAACTTAGAGACAGAATAATTTAAGAGAAAGAAAACTAGCACTAGAAAATTCTGACATTTTCTACAGTGTTTTGCATTCATAGTCCCTCTATGAAGGCAGGAAATGATTTCTTTTTTCAGTGTTCCACACTTCTAAATTTCCTCCAGTCAGCCATATTATTCACTTAGGATTCTTATAACTTATGTTACTCATAAGTTAATGTTTTTCTTAATTGCTTGAGACCAGAGAGTAGCCTTTAAATGAGTTATGTTTTTTTTTTTTTTAACAAAATCAGTTATTACTCGATATTTGATCATGGACTCTCCAAAGCCCCTTTTAACTCTAGCTTTTTCTCTCTTAAATGATATGTTCATTGGTTGAATGGTTTTCTTGCATATAGTAGTTTAGAAGTAGCGAGCAGAGAGTAAGAAGGTTATAGCTAAGCTAAGACAGAAACTACAGGTGACACTAAAACTAAGGGGAAGAAGAAGTATCAGGAAAAGACTAAATCATGTTCATTGTTTAAGAAGTAAGGAAAATTTAGGGCATGGCTTTTATAAAGTAATAAGATTGACTCTACAAATAACATTTGTTTAACTTCATACCCAAAGAGTAACTAGACATCTATCTACCTTATCACCATTCTGTGGCCTAGTTTTGTTTGCTCGGGTTCTGGGAAATTGTACAAAGGCATCTTGCTCTCTCTAGACTGGTTCCAGATAGCATGAAGGTCTTGGCATTTTTGGAACTTTAGATGAGATAGGAAAAGAGATCTGTAGCACCATAAAAGGTAAGCAAACCATACATACCTATGAGTGTACCCATTGTGAGTAGATCAGGTAAGATTGAACTCAGGGGTTTGGAGAATCTTTTGGTGTCAGTATCTGAACTCAGATGTTAATCATTTATACCACTTGTCTTAATGTCTCCCCTTTTCCTTGTAAAGGAAGAGGCCTAATCTAACCAGCTTGTTGATCACATTAAGATCAGATTTGTCATTACGATAACATTGTTCCTAATCTCATAGTACGTTGTGTAAGAGATAACATTTAATGAAAGGACACATTATTTTTCCCCCTTTCATAGATTCCAACAAATTGGACAAATCCCTCAGGCAAATACCATATTGGTATAAAAAATGGTTATGACTTCTATCCTAAGGCTCTTAAAGAGAGGATGCAGGTAATGTATCATACTTATCACATACGTATTAAAAGTTAATGCTAATAAATAAGAATTAGTGCCAATGAATGCCATATTTACTCTTCTTTCTTAACCTGATGAATCCTCACTTCCCTTGAAAATGTTTTCCCTGTATAATTTCCTCCTCAGCATTAGTGTTTTTGCTTTCTTTAAGAGTGCCAATTACTGTTGCTGTTAGACTTCTTTAAGAGTTAAAGGTCTTTGCCAGAAAAGATGAAGGCTATCTTTTGAGGAACTATATTCTCTTTTTCTTTTCTCTTTTCTTTTCTTTTCTTTTCTTTTTTTTGCTTTTTGGAGGGCAATTGGGGTTAAGTAACTTGCCCAAGGTCACACGGCTAGGTTTTTGTTTGTGTGTGCGTTGTGTCTGAGGCCGCATCCGAACTCAGGTCCTTCTGACTCCAGGGCCGGCTCTACTCACTGCGCCACCTAGCCGCCCTATATTCCCTTTTTCTACTTGCATTTTGACTTACACCCCCCACATTGCCACTTCCTGCCATCTTCTTCCTTGTTGACTTTTTTCACTAGTTCTAACCTTCATGAACTTTGTCTGATTGGTGTTGGAAAAATAAGAAATTGTTACTATAAGGAGTATGTTATTAGTAGAAGTATAGTCTGAGTTGTTTAATTACCTTTTAATTGGGAGCTCATTTACTAGATACAACTTATATACTACATTCAAGCTACAGACAATTTCCTTATTGTCTTTGTAACCTTTGTTTAAAAATTTCATTTAAAAAGTTAATGAGGGGGCAGCTAGGTGGTACAGTGAATAGAAAACCAGCCCTGGAGTCAGGAGTTCAAAATGAGTTCAAATGTGGCCTCAGACTCTTAACACTTATTAGCCATGTGACCTTGGGCAAGTCACTTAATCCCAATTGCCCTGCCTTTCCAAAAAGCAAAAAAAAAAAAAATATTAATGAACCCAGTTTTCCTCTCAGGGGCATATTGAATTGTACAATAATTCTAAGATTTATCTTGATGTAGTGATTACAGAGACCTCAATTTAGTCAGATAGAGATAGATTATTGTTTGGAATATGCTTCTCTTAACTAGTAAAATCTTGTTTACATTTGAAATTTTATTTGATATTCAAAAGTATAATTTATACATGTTTTTTAAAAATGCATAAATAATTGCATGTGTTGCTAATTTTTTTTCTTTTGTTTTGTTCAGATAAGACATGCCATTTATTATCACAATTGAATCTTAGCTAATACTAACTAAATCTTAGTGAGGAAAAAATTGATGGTAATGGAGGTATTAAGGGTATTTCCATTTGCATTCAACTGTATTATTCTGTAAAGTCAAAATAGTTTTAAGTTATGTAAAAGTTTAAAGTTATTGAAAAATTCAATGCTAAATGCTATTAATTGCTTATTACATTCTTTGTGGTTCATTAGTTGGCAGTCACTATACGAGGTCTTACTTTACATTTTTAATTAAAACTGTATAGTTTCCTATTTCGATTTGAAATAGCAGCATTTTGTTTTGGAAAGCAGCAGATTTTGATTTTGGAATAGTTGGAGTTGTAGTGATTGAATAAAAATAGAAGACTCATTTTCTTAAAATGCCATAAATCTTTTATCTTTTTATTACTTGATTCATAGCCTTGCTAACTTTACTAACATTATATTTGTCTATGTTAATTATATAAGCATCCAAATGTAATAGCAATGGAGTTTTCAAGTAAAATTGTCTAAAATATAGTATAATTTCCAGGAAATTTATTTGTTTTTCAGAAAGAACGTAAGGAGAAAATTTGGGACCCTGTTCATAGAGTCGCACTTGCAGAAGCCTGTAGGAAACAGGAAGAGTTTGATGCTGTTAACAGTTCTTCTTCCCAAGTTGGTGCTAATAGTTTAAATAAAAATATTGGTAAAGAATATGCTTCCTTAGGGAATGAAAATTCTGTTTTTGAAGTATTTCTTAAAAAGCAATTTGCTTATTTTTGTGATTTGTAACACCATTCCTCCTCTTAAAGTTGTTATGGACTCTGTATCTTAAAACTATATTGTTAAATGTGATCTTTGACTAAGTATTGTACAAAACTTTGGTTTAAAAGTGGGGTCTTGGTTTCATTTCATTTGTATCCTAATAACTAAAAATTCTTGTCCTGCCATTTCATTGGTAGTTTACTATTCATTGGCAGTTTAATAATTTTTAAATAATGGAAAATTAAACTTTATTAAAGGTCAAGACTAAAACAATTACTTTGACACATTTGAGAGTCACCTTTCCCTTCACTAATCATTAGGATAAATATTTTTTAAACACTGCAGACAATACTAAGTATATGTGGCAACTCTATCTTTTTGGAAAAATTAGACACCCTCCCCTCCCCATATGAAAAGTAATTTTCATTGTGTAGCAGGGTTTTTTTTTTTTTTAGTGAACTCAGATTTCTTTATCATTTTATTTTCACAGTAATTCTTTGAATTAAATGTAGAAAGCAAGTTCATGCTATTTTTTTTAATCTCCTGTAAATATGGCTACAATATGTAACAAGCTTCAAAGCTTTTTGTATATGTGCATTTTCTGTCTGTGAAGAGAATCCTTAATATTTTGCCAGCCCACTGGTCTCAATTAAACCTCTTATTTAGATTTTATTTTGAAATCTCATTTTCTAACTCTGTAATAGACTTGATTTACCATTGGATGTCCTGATAAATCATAGGAATATTATGTGTGCATTGCTGAATGCTTTAGATTAAAAAAAAGTTTTTGTAATAGAGATGGTGATTTCCATTAACAAATTTATAATCAGTTCTTAAAATAGCTTGAAAACTGATTAGAGACCATTAGTAGCTGTTTATTTTATTAATTGCTATAGGAATAAGGGAAAACAGATGTTCTTATTGTAAGGTTTGAGAACTTAATTTGCAGCCATCTCATTAGATGGAGCCACAATTTAGAGTAAGAAAACAAAATGACCTTTTGTTTTTTTGGAGTAAAGTTCATACAATAGAGTATAAAATCAAGAAAAAAACAATAGAATGTAAAATCTTGTATCTATTTAGATTGTATTGATAAGCGGAGTAGTGGTATATATTCATTCTTTAGAAGCAAAAATGTACCAATAATTTGCATGTTTGTGTTTTCTTTTTTAGTTAAGTAAATTAATCAAAGAGGAGCTTCAAAGTCAAGTAGAACTGTTAAATTCTTTTGAGAAAAAATATAGTGACCCTGGCCCTGTCTATGACTGCTTAGTTTGGCATGATGGCGAAACCTGGAGGTAAACCAATTCTGTGTGTCTTTCATATTTAATTATTTTCAAAAGTGTTTAAATAGAGCAAAATTAAATCTTACAAAGTATTTTGATGATTGTCTTATATAACAGTAATTCTGCTGACCAAACTACATAAAAACCAAGTTAGTATTTATTTTTGTATGAAGCATTGGGAAAAATTGCATACTTTGGATGTACAAGTATTCCAAAAATCTTAGTGCAGTTTTAGGCTAGTAAACCTTAAGAGTTGTATTAATTTGTATTATTCTTTGAGAACTACATTTTTAAAGTATGCTTCACCTTTTGTCATGCATATGTTAAGTTGTATTACAAGTGATGGTTTTGTAAATTGAATTGTTTTAAATGTACTTGCTTTTTAAAGGATTTCTTCTGTGAATATTTAACTGAAATTAATTGATTCCAAAAAACCATGTTTGGCAATTGACATTATAGGATGCACTAACTGTTACAAATGAGAGAGGCATTAGTGATTGGCAAAAAACAAAACAAAACTATGATACCTTAAATTAGATCTTTACTGAGATTTGGGACAGTGTAGTGTTTTAATGGTATTATGTACTGTTTTTGCCATACCCTCCTTCCTTGGCCCCTAGGTATCTGAGGAATCTTACATGGTGGGGAGGGGCATAAAGGATTCTATTGATGTGATACTATTTCCCTGTACAACAACCTCTTACTTTTCTCCTTGTTCTCCTAACACTGCACTAATCTGCCATTTTAACTGGAGTCCGGTAATGGGGACCTTAGTCCAGTAAGGGGGAGATACTAAGGTGATCCTATGGTGCCTACCAAAGATTTATTTTCTCATTTAGTCTGAATATTGAAAATTATAAAGGAAGATGGGATTATGTGGGTGGAAGGTGATACTTGGTGGTAAGAAGGAATTTTTCTCTTGAGGCATTAGCCATGGTAATAGTAAAGTTTTGCTATTTTGTGTTAAGGCTTGGTTAGAGTTTGTACTTTAAGACAATATTGTGCTTGATATGTTTGCTAGGAAATAATTTAGTCAAATCAATGATCCATCTATCCCAAGTGTTCTTAGTCTGACTCTATGATTATAAGAGATGTTTAATAGGAGAGCAAAGTTGTGATCCCTTGTATGATTTAGATCTCACAAAGTTAATAGACCTAACTTTAAAAAAGTATAGATATTTTTAAGTGTTTATATTCATTCATCTCACCTGCCACCTTTTAGATGAACCTTTTCAGAATTCCCTCAACTTCTGGTACCCTTCCCTAAATTACCACTTTCATTGGGAGTAAGCGAAGGCTTCAGAGAGGTGTTGGCATGTGAATTAGACTGGAAAGAAAGAACAGCTTTCCAATTGGTGAAAACTTGAAGGGAAGGTCTCTGGATACATGGATCAGGGGAATGAGATAGGAATCATCAATTAGTTGTCCACTTTGGCTGATGCAGAATATATGATGGAAAGAAATAGAAAAAAGTTGAAAGGTAGGGTTGGAACCATCATTTAAGGCCTTTCATCCCAAGCTAAAGAGACCTTTTTTCCGCCCCTTATAGGTAGTATGTAACCATTGAAGCTTTTTTGTAAACAGGAGAATGACATGGTTAGACCTATACATTAGAAAAGATTATTTTAGCAGTTATATGAAGGGTGGACTAGTTATGTGAGCAGGAGACCAATTAGTAAGTAACATTCCAGGAACTTAAATCAGGCTGTGGCAATGAATGGAAAAAAGGATCTTTTAGGAGAGATGGTACAGGTAAAATCAATAGGACTTGAGAAATAATTAGATATAGGAAATGAGGAAGATAGAAGACTTAAAGGTAACTTTAAGAACCTCTGTGTCTGGGAAGATGGTGGCAGTATCAACAGATACTGCTAAGTTAGGAGGAGGGACAGGTTTTGAGGGAAAGAATTTGGTTTTGTATAAATATTGTTTTTGAGGTGCTAGGAGGACATGCACATAGATATTTGAACTGGATTTCAGGGGACAGCACAGAGCTAGGTAGAAAGTGGTCATCACTAACATTTAAATAGTTGTTTAAAGTTTGCAGAGTGCTTTGTATATATCATTTCATTTGAGGCTCACATTAGTCTTGTTAGGTAGATATTATCCCACCTATGCAAATGAGAAAGCTGAGATGCAGGCTAAATTATTTACCTGTGGTCATACAGCTAGCAAAGTATCAGAGAAAGGACTTGAACTCAGTTTGGGCTGGATTTTCTTTATTGTGCCTTTTTGTGGGTGGTTCAATTATAGATTTACAGACCTCTAGAGAGGGGGATCAGCTACCTCTTTCACTTTAAATAGCTCTTAAATAGCTCTAAAACCTATTTCACATTGTTCTAGCCATGTTTAGTGTAGTTCTTTGCATAGTGTATAGTGATTTCTTTTGTGCCGGTAGCCATTATTTGGTTATCTAAATACTCTCTTTTTAAGACTCCTTGAGTGAAAAGGTCAGAACATTGCCTTTGCTTTGGTATGTGTTAGAGAAAGTATGGTAGATCCTTATCCTTAAGAAATAGTGATTATGAGATTTTTAGAAATATAAACAAATTACATGAAGGAAGAGGGTGGAGGTGAGGAGAAATACAGTTGGTGACACATAGTTGTCAATAAAATAGAAACTTAGATATTAACTATTTCTATTTTCAATTCACAGAGCCTGCATTGATTCAAATGAAGGTGGGGACTTAAGTAACAGCACTGTATTGAGGAACTACAAAGAAGCTCAGGAATATGGTTCTTTTGGCACAGCTGAGATGTTGAATTACTCTGTTAATATATATGATGATGGAAACCTACTTTCTATTGTGACCAGCGGAGGTATTTCTTCTCTAATCTATGTAGCTAATAAATGATGAAGTGTCTTAAAGCTAAGGATTAAAATACCTGGATCTTAGCTTTGTAAAGGATTTAGAGGTCTCCTTGTTTCAGCTAGTGGGACTAAACTTCAGGACTCTTGACTCCCAGCCTACCATAAAACAATGTCACTATTTTAGTATGTTTAAAAAGAAAACATGCTGAAAATAGTGAAGCTGTATGTGCTTTAATAGTTTAATGAATACTAGATTTTAAATGCATTTCTACTTTTGTGTATACTTTACTTTTTCTCAGCTTATTTCATTGGTACAAAGAGTCTGAGGTATCTACATACTCATTATCAGGTACCTACAGTTAAAAGTTTGTTATGGTCCAGATTTGTGATTTCCCTGTTAGGAAAACTGCCAGTGCAAATCAGCAAATGCTCTGCAGTTTGGAGTCTAAAAAGTTGCCTGGATCATTGAGAGGGTAAGTATCTGAGTCTTGTTTAAATGGTCACATAGCCAGTATGTGCCAGAGGAAGATTTCAACGTAGATCTTCCTGACTCTAGATTGACTTTTCCTGTGAGGTTGCTACGGGTAGGAAAAATCATCACAACACGTAGTCACTAATAATAGCCATTTGTAAAATTAATTCTGATTCAAGCATTCCTTCCTGGCCTAGTTTTCTCTTCATCCCCTGCCCTGCCCATCACTTGAAATTTTTGTTGGTCAGGCACTTCAAAAGAATAGTTTTAATATCAAAGAGTTAGGAAAATTGATGAAGCTTTCCAAATGGGTCACATTATGTTCATGCTTTAAAAGTCAAAAGAAAAGTGAAGGGTTGGGGCAGCTAGGTGGTGCAGTGAATAGAGCACCAGCCCTGGAGTCAGGAGGACTTGAATTCAAATTCAGACTCAGACACTTAACCCTTACTACTGTGTGACCTTGGGCAAGTCACGTAACCCCAACTGCCCTGCCTTACTCTCTTCCAAAAAAGAAAAATGAAGGGTGTTATGTCTGCCATCATGTAATTTTGTTGGGAAAATTACAACAAAAATTTTACAACAAAAAATTCAACACTGATTCATCTCTTGTTTTAAAAATTAGCACAAAGTTGCTGTTATAACCTAAATATTGTTCATATAATAAATGTTCATAAAATAAATGTTCATAATTTGTACTTTCATTTTCAGGATGAAGTTGCAATTAGACTTACTTTTCTACTATTTACTGTGAAATATTGAGCCCTATTTTAAATAGATTCACTTTAAGTGAACTTTTTTCTGGTACCACTTTCCATTGAATAAGGAAGAACTCCTTTATTCAGATTAGGATTTTATATGTTTGCCATATATGTAGTAACTTTAGATTGATTTGTCCCAGGGGCTTTGGAGCTGTTTGCTGTGCAAAACACAATAAAATTTTTCTATTGACAAATGGTTCTCTCCCATTATATCAAAGAACCTTTTCTTTTCATAATCAGATTCCTCAAAGAAGGGTTCTATACTTGCTATTTCCATTTCTTTACTTTCTGCTTTGTTATTTCCTAGTATTCTGGTTTCTATTTCCGCTACTTCACAGAAACTCTGTCTAATTGAATCCTTTTTCCTTGTTGTTTTCTACCTGAATCTCTGTTGGATTTGGCATTATTGATTACCCCCATCCTTTTTACTAACTTCCCTGTTTTCATTACTGACACAGATCTCCAATTTCTCTGGAGTCAACCTTGAAGTCATATTTGATTTTTCCTCTCTTTAGTTCTTGTATTCAAGTACTTTTGTTTTCCTTTGAAATGTCTCTGATTTCTCCATGACACTGTTACTAATGTAGATTAGTCTTTTGGTACAATAACTTGATTAACCCCCTGCTTTTTTGTTTCTCTTCCCATTCATTTCATGTCACATCACTTTAGATTGATATTGCTGGAACACCACTTTTATCGTGTTTACATCTATGCTTACAGAACTATAATGCCTTATTACTATGCATTGAAGCAAATCTAGAGTTCTCATTCTGGCATTCATAACTCTTCGTCTATTTTCTTATTCAAACTTGTTATGAAATTACTGTATCTGTACGTGAAAGTCTTTGTTCTAATGGTTTTATTCTGGTAAGTATACAGTCTCTTTTATTAAGTGATTCAAAGGAGCTAATTGTGTCTGATCCTATCTGTGAGTTAAACCCATTGCTAGCATTAAGTAGTGCCTGTAAATTTCAGCTCATTTATTTGTAAGAGGAACTTGGAATTAGCCATTTCCAAAAAGGAATAGACCTGAGGTTCCAAAATTTATTTGACCTACCACCCTCTTTTCAAAAAAAGAATAATTCAGCACCCCCTTGGGAAATCTACTTTGTTTAACCCTTCAGCTTTAAAAAAAAAAAATTTGTATCATTTCAAAAAAGATCAAACTTTTTTTTAAAAAATGATGCATCTTAAATTTAATAATTTATTGTAAATATGTGGTTTTTTTTCCTGCGTTGATATTTTGATGACACAATATTGTATCATGTAACTGTATAGTGCGGTATTGTAAACAAGTCATTACTTGCACATATTCCTGCTAGTGCATACTGTACTTCCCAGCAATGCACAATATACTCAACTGTCAATACTTTGTTAAGACCTGTCGGCAGACTTGATCACTGACTAGTGATAATTTGTATTTTGTGTGTTTATTTGGAAAATAATGTGATCACTGCACCTTTAACTGTTATACAACAGATAAAACATATACGAACAGTTTTTCAAAATTTTTTTTATCTTCTTTTTCCTTATGCTTCTACCACCTCCTTATTTTTATTCAGTGCCCCACAGTTATACTTGAGTCTACTACCACCTCCCACTCCCACATCCCCCAATTGTTCCAGTGCCCCCCAGGGACCAATATCATCCACATTGGGAACCTCAAGAATTAGACTGCCAGCAGGGAAACCTTTTACTTAAAGACATTTATATGAGATTTAGAAGCTTGGAGTGCTTATTCTTCTTACATGGCTCTAATTTCATTTCTCAGAGTACGTGAGTGGGATGATGCAGAAGAGTCAGGAAGAATGTCAGACTATACTCTGCAGGGTAAATGTAGGCCATATTAAATCTACTCTAACAGTCCAAATGAATTCTATAGACTGGAACTATAAAGGAAGAAAACAGTGTTCTCTAAGATAGGTATCCTGAAAGGGCTTTCATGTCAAAATTACCCCAAATCTTTGAGCCTTATACTAGCTCTTGGAGTACAGGATATGGCATAAATTAGAAGTACAAGAATATCCACAGGTACCATCCCCCATCAATGTTATTTGGCACTAATTTTATTGATGTATTATAAGCACACCTGATATTGTCAATAATACTGGTCTTAGGGAACCATTTAAAGCAGTAGGAAAATTTTAAAAAGGGTAGTGAAAGAAGCCTGGATTTCCTCCTCCCAGAGGAATGGGTTTATGTTCAAGTTTTTTATTTTCTTTTTTTAAAAAAATAAAATTAATTTGTTTATTTTTGGTTTTCAACATTCATTTCTATGAAATTTTGAGTTTTAAATTTTCTTCCCCTCCCCAAGACAGCATGCAGTCTGATATAGACTCTACTTAGACATTCATATTGAACATACTTTCACATTAGTCATTATGTAAAGAAGAATTAGAACTAATGGGAGGAACCACAAGAAAGAAAAAACAGAACAACAGAAGAAAAGGAGAACAAATAGTATGCTTCCATCTGCAGTCAGACTCAAGTTCTTTCTCTGGCTGGATAGCGTTTTCCACTGTGAGTCTTGCAGAGTTAGACAACTTTGCATTGCTGAGAAGAGCTAAGTTTGTCGAAGTCAGTCTTTGCATAGTGTGGCTGTTACTGTGTACAGTGTTCTGGTTCTGCTCATTGAGCTCAGTGTCAGTTCATTTAAGTCTCTCCAGGTTGTTCTGAAGTATATCTGCTCATCATTTCTTATAGCACAGTAGTATTCCATTATATTCATATGCCACAACTTGTTTAGCCATTCCCCAGTTGATGAATATCCCCCTCAATTTCCAGTTCTTTGCCACCACAAAAAGAGCTGCTATAAATATTTTTGTATGTGTGTGTCCTTTTCCCATTTTTATGATCTCTTTGGGATACAAACCTAGAAGTAGTATTGCTGGGTCAAAGGGTATGCACAGTTTTATGGTACTTTGGGCATCATTCCAAATTGCTCTCCAGAGCAGATGGACTTCACATTTACCTGGAAAGGCTTATACAAACTGATGCTGAGTGAGAAGAGCAGAACCAGGAGAAATTTATACATAATTACAGATACAACGTATGTGTGATGACCAACTTTGATAGACTGGACTCTTTGATAGACTGGACTCTTCTCAGTAATGCAGGGCTATAAGTCAACTCCAAAAGACTCAAGATGGAGAGAGATGTGTACATTCAGAGAAAGAACTGGAAAGAACAGTCTGAATGCAGATTGAAGCAAATTACCTGCTCTCTTTCTTTTTCTTGTTTGATTTTGTTTCCTCTTTCCCATTGCTCATTCATCTGATAATCCTTCTTTATAACCTGACTAATGTCTAATGTGAAAATATCTGTAGATCCTATACCTGATTGTATGCCGCCATGGGGGCAGGGGGGGAGTATTTTTTTCATATGACTCTAGATAGGTTTACTTTCTTCCTCTTAAAACTGCCTGTTCATATTCTTTGACCATTTATCAGTTGGGGAATGACTTGGATTCTTATAAATTCAACTCGGTTCTCTATATATTTTAGAAGTGAGACTTTTATCAGAGACACTAACTGTAAAAATTATTTCCCAGCTTCCTGCTTCCCTTCTAATCTTGGTTGCATTGGCTTTGTTTGTGCAAAACCTTTTTAATTTAATGTAATCAAAATCACCCATTTTACCTTTAATAATGTTCTCTATCTATTGTTTGGTCATAAATTCTCCTATTCTCCCTAGATTTGACAGGTAAACTATTCCTTGCTCTCCTAGTTTGCTTGTAGTATCAGTCTTTATATCTAAATCATGTATCCATTTTGATTTTATCTTGGTATAGGGCATAAGATGTTGGTCTATGCCTAATTTCTGCCATTCTATTTTCCAGTTTAACCAGCATTTTTTGTTACATATTGAGTTCTATCCTAGAAGCTGGAGTCTTTGGATTTATCAAATATCATCTTCTGCTTCTTATCATCTCAATTACTCTGGGCAGGGAATGTTACCACTCTGAGTTTCATTTGCTTCATCTCTAAAATGAGATGAACTAAAGTGATTGCTAAGGGCTCTTTCACTCTTAAATCTATGGTTCCTATTGTCCACCGTAGTATTTCATCTAATAACCTTTAAGTCCACTTAGCAATATGAATTGAAGTATACCTGTAATCTAATGAAGATTTGAGGAAAGAACTTTAAAGTTTAGTGAAAAAGATACTCAGTTACCTTAGATTTCTCTTCTTGAAAAGTTTGCCTTATATATTTCATTATAATGTTTAAGAATATTGTTTAAATCCATTTTTAAACTATTTTATTGATTTATTGTTTTTATTTTTTTTTCAACTGTTTCCCAAAATGCTCCCTTTTCCCAAAATGATCCAATTTCTTTTAACAAAGAAAAGAAGCTAAGCAAAACCATCCTATAGTAACCTTATCTGATAGTGTATGTAACATTCTGCTTTAGTGTTCCCCCATTCATGCCCAGTCTTTAGGGAAAAGGTCATATATATCATTTCCTGTTCTCTTGGACCGTTACTGATTTTTCAGTTACTAAGAGTTATTTTTTCACTTTTTCTGCTGTGGTAATTTTGTGTATTATTCTGATTTTATACAATTTACTTTTAATCAGTTCGTAGGCATTTCCACTTTTCTCTGTATTCCTTATAATAATTTCTTTTTATACAATAATATTCCATTACATTTATGCACCACAGTTTATTCAACTCTTCCCCAGACAATTGTTTATCTGTTTTAGTAAAGAGTTTTTTCCTTTCTAAGGGAAAGCATGCTTATGTTAATCTTAAAATCTTGCCCACTTAGGCTTGTTGTGCCATAAGCTTTATTATCTCATTTGTGTAGCCATGACTGAAGCAATGCCACCTGATGTCACTGCTTCTAATTGCAACCAAAGTATTTAAAAGGAGGGGAAAATAGCCTATTGAATGTTGTACTTACCAACCCAGTGAGCTAAATAGAGTGGTATAGTGGAAAGACTAGTTTGGACTCAGAGAATTTGCTATCTAATATTTGGGTGAGTTTGAGTAAAGCACTTAACTTCAGCTCTCCCTTTCCCAATTGCAAAATAAGGTACTTGAATTATATCTCTAATGTCCTACATCTAAATCCTGTCATTCTGTAAATGAAAATAAAATTTTATACTTTACCACTGCTCATACAGATGACAGATCCTTGCCTTTGTAGGAAGTTTGAAGAAGTACATTGATAAATAATTCTCCCTCTCTTTTCTTTGCCAGTTCATACCGTACGTTTCTTTTAAAGCCAATCTTTTATGAAGCCTTTTCTGAGTGATCTTAGCCTACAGTTATATATTTCCTTTATCTAAATTTATATAGCATTTGACCTGTTGGAGAAGTTAACTTCTTATTTAGATATTGCTGGGATTATTTTGAATCCGAAATTCCTATGCTACCAGCACGGTATTAAACATAAAGGATTTTGATCTTAATTGCAAATCATTTGAGAATTCTGTAATATAATGCAAGGAAGTGGTACAGTTATAGGCTCAAAGTAATGATATGATGAGTTAAATTGTTCGTGAACTGTTTTAATGCTCATGAGTTAGTGACATGAATAGGGTCCTAGAATAGTTTTATGCCAAGGGTTTTATTAATAAATTATACATTAGAAGGAAGTTACAACATTGTAAAAGTATATTCTTTTTAAAGACATCTGAAGATTATCCTTATTTAGCACGTTAAAGCCAAGTAAAAAAATTTTTCCTATTAATAACTATAAATTAAACTAATAAAACCATCATTATAGAATTTTAAGTTTTCTCATATGCACATTTCTTTTATTGCTTATAGGAGCTCATGGAACACATGTAGCTAGTATAGCTGCTGGATACTTTCCACAAGACCCTGAACGAAATGGTATAGCTCCTGGTGCACAGATTCTTGCTATCAAGATTGGAGATACAAGATTAAGCACTATGGAAACCGGCACAGGTCTTATAAGAGCCGTGAGTATTCACTATATTAATCTAGACCTTGGCGATAGAAGATTCTTTTTGTGCTTAGCCTTCTACTTGCTTGCTTACCTGTGTGTCTAATTACGCAATAGAGGATAAAATAAAATTCAAACCCCATAATTTGAGTTATTTGATTCTCAGTTTAACTTTTTTTATATTACTACATTGAACTATTTAAATAATTTAAAGTTTTTTATGATAGAGACATCACTTTTATGTGTTAGAATAACATTTAGAAATGTCATTTTAAAAATTATTAGGTTTATTCTGAGTTCAGTACTCCTAAGTTATTTTTTAGACACATGATCTTAGAACTGTAACATTCCTCCTACCTATAGTGTAAATTTCCTCCAGTATCACCCTACAATACTCATCTACCCTTTTCTTGTACAGTTTGAGTAGCTATGAACTCATTAGGTCTTAAAGTAATCTGTTCCATTCATTCTAACTAATCTGGAGGCCACAAAGACAAAATAAAGTTACAGAGCAAGTGGAAGTAAAAGTGATCAGTTCTTCTTATATTGTAATCATGAAGTATTATAGCTACAAGGACTTCAGAGATCAAATTGACCTTCTTTATCATTTTCCAGATAAGAAATTGAGGCTGTTGGAGATGCAGTGACTTAGTCAAGTTCATACACCTTCCTTGTCTCTCCTCTTTTAGCTTTTCAAGGATAGACTTTTTTCAGTATATGAATATTTCATATGTCATTTTTTTGTTTGCACATAAGTAGATGTGTCAAGCACTTAATAATATACATATATAGCATGGTTCATGATAGAAAGGTAAATGACCCAGAAGGTGATTTGGTTTGAATGGTGAGGAAATTTTTATTGTAGGCATACCATAATTTTATTATATGTCTTTTGTTAAATGATTCTTTTTTCTTTGCCAGTTTTCTGTATTCCTAAAGTGATTTTTAAAATGTTCTCTTTTTCGTCTTAGAGCTTGTAGAACTAATGAGGTCATCATGAGGGTATTAAAACATCTAATTTATATATGGTTGTGCTAACCACTAAACAAACAAAAAGCACTATATGTCTAGAAATTAAGTTTTAGCTGCTTCAGTTGTGTGAAGCCTAACTGAAAACAGAAGTGAAAAAGGCCTTGTCAAAAAAATACAACAAGCTGATGCACTTGATTATTTAAGAGATACACGTATACTAAAAGCAATAGGAAATGAAACTTGTCTTGTAACAGAAAAACTTTAAAGCACAATAGTCTGTGCCCATTCATTTTAGTGATAAAGTACCTCAAATTTTTTAAAGTTTATAAGGGTTTTATATATATATATATATATATATATATATATATATAAAATAAGGAAAAAATAATTCATGTTTTTATATGATGATAATCCTGAGATGTCACAAAAAAGCTTAGTTGTGTTCAGCATTCTCTGTTTAAGGTGACAAGGAAGTAAATATTGCATTTTATATTTCCAAGTAAAATGGTTTAAAATGTTTTAGTTTTTAAAGGAGTAAGCTTAAGGCATTTTGACAATTAACTGATATGGGATAATAATACCCCAGCAGTGCTAGATACAAGAGATTTTTATTAGAATACACTGTTTTTGAGTTCCTTTAATGGATTTTAATGAACTTTGTCAGTTTCTTTAAAAATTTGTTTGACTAGTATTAATTACTAATAGTTTCACTCTTTATAAAAATTCTTGGTAAGCCAAGGAAACATTTAAAAGTATTTAGTGTAATATTCCATGTTCACAGTTGAGATGTCTGTCGTAATGCTATAACTCTGACAAGAGGAAATTAACAAAATTTTATTTTTTGTGTTCTCTTTCCCTACCCATATCCCCACTATAGGATTAGTGAAAAAATTTGAGTGATGTTTATTGAGGCTTTTAGGTCTTTTATTAATTTTTTTTTTGAACTCAGTAAAATACAAAATGGAAAAACACTGGTGTGTATTTATAGAACTTG
The DNA here is from genome assembly GCA_011680675.1 of Gymnobelideus leadbeateri. NCBI lineage: Eukaryota > Metazoa > Chordata > Mammalia > Diprotodontia > Petauridae > Gymnobelideus > Gymnobelideus leadbeateri. The sequence goes on along the minus strand of WOXC01003669.1, from coordinate 76,039 downwards.
ATTATTTAAACCTTTTTTCCTTAAGTATTTCAAAATGTCAGAGAAGTCATTGATGTGGGATGTTCTATTTATATTTTAGTTAACAGTCTTCATGGGTGGTTTTAGCCCACTAAAATTTATTTTTTTTTACTGACCAGCTTCTTGTACTTACTCTTTAATTGTGTTTTCTTAGGCCATAAAAATGTATAGAATGTTGTTGGGCCCATATACGTTACCTTTTCAACTTGGATATAATCTGTTGCAGCTCATATTGTGTTGGTATACCTTTCAAGAACCAAGATGGTTCTCTTTTATTCATTAAAATTTTCTTAGTATTCAGGGTCCTTTTCTAAGTACTCTTCCTCAATTTTCCTGCAGCCTTTGAAATTGTCACTTCTTTATTCTATATCCTTTCTTCCCTTGGTTACCATGACACTAGGACAATAAAATAGGATCATAAGATCAGAGATTCAGATCTGGAAGAAACCTCACAGGTTAATCCCCCCTCATTTTGCACATTAGGAAAAAGACTTACCCTAGGGTACTACTTATAGTAAGTAGCATAACTGGGATTTGAACGTGAGTCTGCTGATTCTGAATTAAGTGCTTCCCCCCTCTCCCCTCCCCTTACCATGTTGCCTTCATCTCTTAATTCCTAACTGGGCATATTCTCCTGGTTTAATCTCCGAGTTTAGCTCAGTTTATCCCAAACTGAACTACTCATGTTTCTTCTCAAAACCTTTTTAAACCTCCTTGTTTCTGTGGGAGACATCAACTTTCTTGACATAATTTTATAATTTCATCATCTTCAATTCTTCACTGTTTCTTAACTGTCTAATCCAACCATTTACTGAGTCCTATTCTACCTCCACAATATGTCTTGCATTCTTCTATTTTTTTCCTACTCGCCATTTTAGTTCCCCATCAGTTCTTGACTAGACTTTCTGTAAGACTATTAGCCTTTTAACTGGTTACCTCTTTTCCCAGTCCTTTCTCTACACAATTGCCAAAATAATTTTCCTGAAGGACACAAAATAAAATGTCCTTCTGTCCCATACCTTCAGTATGTCTTTGTATTTTCTTCTTATTGGATAAAAGGCAAACTCCTCAGCCTGACATTTAAGGCCTTCCATATTTTGACTCCAAATTGTCTTGTGTTGTCATATTTCACATTATTCCTTTTATCCTATATAGTTCAGCCGCGATAGATTTCCTGAATTTTAAATTCCTACCACTTCCTCAAATTCCCCATAGCCATCCCTTGTGCTGTTAGATTGTGAACTCCTCGAGGGCAGGGATATCTTTTGCCTTTCTTTGTATCCCTGCTTAGCTCTGTGTCTGGCACATTAGTAGGTACTTAAGAAATGTTTAATGACTGACTGCCTGAAATGTATTTCTTTCTCATCTGTGCCATTCTGAGTACTTATTTTCTTTAAAGATTCTCTTCTGGTGCTACCTTTTCTTTGAAGATTTTCTTGATTTTTCTTCCCATCCCCTTCTAGTAAATTCTTGAAGTTTCTTGATGTAAAAGATTTTTTTTCATGTAGTTTTTGAATGCAGTATAATATTTTTTAGAGAATTGTTTTTTCTAAAACCAGTAATTGGTTTCCTGAAATGCTGGTGGGTGAATTCTGAAAAGATCATTGAAACTTGAGCTATAGAAGTGTGTGGTGATGGTAGACAAACTGGCAAATCTATAGCACAGAGAGTAGGAATAGGGTGAGCTGAAATTTTCTAGTTTTTATACTTTTCTTGCTGAAATACCTTCTGCTGCTTTAAACTCTATTACATAGAGTTAAAAATACTGGAGTTACAAAGCTCAAATATTTGGGAACAATAGCAGCTACAAAATTACTATAGTTTCTAAACAAATTGTGATTCTTGATCATGAGCTATTTGGAAATCACTGATGTAGGCTTGCATGTTTTATCTGAAACCTTGAATTTTTAAAAATAGTATGAGCTTGGTCTACAAAAAGTGCTCTGTTCCTAAAATGTAATGTAAGCAAAACTCTGAAACTTTTTTTTTTAAACAGATGATAGAAGCCATAAATCATAAATGTGATCTTGTCAATTATAGCTATGGAGAAGCAACCCACTGGCCAAATTCTGGGTGAGTATGAATAAAACTTGACTGATGATTTGTGGTCACATCTATAAAAACTTCCACATCATCTGTTGTATCCCTAACCCTATTTTCTTCTTTAGCTTGGTGGTTGTTACTTGATTTTGCGTGCTTTTGGGGCAAGGGCAGTTAGATGGCAGAGTTGGTAGAGTGCTGAGCCTGAAGTCAGGAAGTTTCATCTCCCAGCATTCAACTATGGTCTCAGATACTTACCAGCTGTGTGATCCTGGGAAATTTACTTAACCCTCTTTGCCTTAGTGCCTCATCTGTAAAATGAGCTGGAGAAGAAAATGGCAAACCATTCCAGTATCTTTGCCACCCAAATATGGTCACTAAGAATCAGACATGACTGAAAAACAACTAAACAACAATGGCAAAATATTATGATATCTTGATATGCAAAATCAAGCAATAAAAACCATCAGGCTTATAAGAAATATGGGGTTAGAGCACAACACTCAAAAACTTCATCAGTAACACATTTTTAAAAAATAGGAACTAATAAATACATGTTAAATGGTTTGGAAATATATGAGTATTATAATAGTGAACACATCCACAGCTTTAGGCTGTTGATTGACTTTATTTGGACAAATTCACATTTTTCAAACACACATTATAGCAGAACTTCTTGAACTTGTTAATATTGAATGTCATCACTAGGTTGTGACTTAACTACATTTTCTAGAACCATGAAGATAAATTTTAATCTCATCTTTCTTTAGTTTAAATAAAATACAATAGGTAAGGCATCAACCAAACTTAAATATAACCCTTGCTAAGAAATCAACTTGCCCTAATATTGTTCAAATGTCATAACATCTTGTATCATTTCATTTTCTATCTGATCTTACTCCTGCTCCTGACACCTATTTTCTGAATAAACCTTGTGTGCTTTATTTTCAAGATAAATTTATTTACTTGTGTTGTGCCAGCATTCTTTTAAAGCTCATTTACATTAACTCCTCCTTCTCCTTCATCTCCTTAATTTTTAAAATTCATCAATTTCCCCTTTGTTTTGCTCTTGCTTAGCCCTTTAAAAGGCTTACTATTTTGTAATATGCTCAACTTCTTCCTCTGGCTTATTAACCCTTTTCATGATGAATCCAGTTCCTTGCTTCCCATCATAGCTTTAGCTGCTAGAAGGCAGGGTCCTCATCTCATTTTATCTTTGTATCTCCAGCCTTCCACATGCTATGCTCCACGTAGTCAGCACTTAATAGATATTGAATTGAGTTTTCTTTTTCTTCTCTCTAATCTGCATTCTTCTATCTTTTCTACCAGCATATTCCTCTCAGTTTCCCTCCAGCCCAGCCAAGTTCTGCTGTAATTAAAACTTTCTAGATATGGTCTGTATGTCCTTTTTGCCACTTTTTTCTTTACCATTTTAGGTCATCACTCTAATTCTTTTAGTTCTTCGATGAGCCATTCCTGATAAAATTAACTAATCTCTGTTTTTTTTCACATTCAAGTAATTTGTACTTACTACAAAACAGCTTAGTATTTGAGTTCCATAGAAAATGTTGGAAAATGTTTTGTGCATTCAAGGGCTTCTGTCTCTCTTTCAGGAGGATTTGTGAAGTTATTAATGAAGCTGTGTGGAAGCATAATATAATCTATGTTTCAAGTGCTGGGAATAATGGTCCTTGTCTCTCCACAGTAGGTTGTCCAGGTGGAACTACTTCAAGTGTAATAGGTTAGTTCTTTGCTTAAAAAGCCATTTGTGCATATTTTGTTCTAAAAATTTTTTATTGGTACCTGTGATAAGATTCAGTTTAGTGTGTTGAACAGCAGAAGCAGAGTATCTTAAGAGGGAAAAAAATCTTTTTATTGTTATTTTTAATTGAATTTAGCATACTTTTGGATTGATATTGCACATTCTGAAAACTCAAATCTGATAGATATATTGTAAAATACCCTCTACCTGCCTAGTTCACTCTCTTTCCCCACCCTCAAGAAGAATATGGGTTCTCTGGGGGCAAAGGCTGTTTTTTTATTTTATAGTTCCAGCCCCTAGCATATTACACAGAATAATAGACCTAAACACACACACACACACACACACTTTTTTTTTAAGTGAGAAAGAATTCTTATTTCTGTTGTGAAAGACAGAGGTGGACATCTTTAGTTGGCATACAGTTTTTCTGAATGGTAAAAGAGACCTGTATGATAGTGGAACTCCAGTTTTTTCTTATCACTTGGCATTTGTAAAACAAGAGTGACTGGAAGATTTGAATGTTACCTCAGCCTTTAATATTATTTTAAATTTGTTCTATGTGCATCATAATAATAAATAAAAATCAACAAAAAAGAATATTGCATTAGGGGCAGTATACTCCCAAGTCCCCATTTAGTTCCACCAAAAGGCTTTAGAACTCTGAACTCTGATTCCTCCTGATACCTCACTGCCACCTCTCTCCTTATAAGCTAAAGTCCCCTATCGTTCAAGCATTTCCTTTTCCTTTTGCTCTGCTCTTTAAAAACCAGAGATAACTTTTTTCTTTAAATATGTTTGGGGTTTTTATTACTAAGTACTATAGGAAAGCTTAGTTGGGAAGTCATAAAATTAAACCATTGGAAAAGCTTATAGAATTATAAAAATGTTATTAACAACTAATTCCAGTCCTATATATACTAGGTCTTGGTCTTTTTTTTTTTTTTTTAGTCCTTCCTCTTGTTCCTAACATCTCTTATTCCTATTTTTGTCTTCAAGCATAATCTACCCACTTTCGTTTGGTGTAAATATTAGATAAATCAAACTGTATATCTCCTAGTGATATAGATTCACTTTAGAAAGCTTATTTAGTATCAAGACATCTGGAATCTTCCCATCCAGGTCTTAGCATTTGATATAGGAGCTCGGGCTTATGGCAAGACCCCTTTTATGTACTGTATCTACCCCTTTGGGACAGTTGTGTGACATAGTGGATAGAGTGGCAGGCCTGGAGTCAGGAACACTCATCTTCCTGAGTTGAGATCAGCCTCCGATACTTAACTTGCTGTGTGGCCCTGGGCAAGTCACTTAACCCTATTTGTCTCAGTTCCTTATCTATAAAATGATCTGGAGAAGGAAATGGCAAACTACTCCAGTATCTTTGCCAGGAAAATCACAAATGGGGTCACAAAAAGTCAAGACATGACTGAAAAACAACTGAATGACAAAAATCTACCCTTCTTTCTACCCCACCAACCTCAGATGAGTAGTTTATATTGGTATTCATTTCAGGGATATATCCAATTGACCTTCTTCACATTAGTCATTGACCTATAGATTATCTTTTCCTTCCATTAGATCACCAGGTAAGAAGGAATTTTCCTTTGTTAGTCTCCAAATAATTTCATTCACAGGGTTTTGCCAGCTGTTGGAAGCCATTTTGCCTTTCACCCACCCATTCTTGAGTAGCCTAAAACAAATTCACTAGCTAAATTTGTAGTGGCTGTTATGTTCTTTTTAGGAGATTAAATTCCTACTGTCTCTAAGGGCATGTCATAACATCAAATTATTTGCCATCATATTTCAAATATTCCAGAATATTTTTAAAAATCATGTTCTTCTACCGTTGCTTTCACTTTCCCAGGAAAAGGTTTTTAGCAGAATGACCTTGATCCATAGTCCTTTTTTTCCTAAAATTTTGTTTATGGCTTTTTGTCACCATTTTATTTCCTAGTTCACTCTCTCACTTCCTTTTTTTTTTTTTTTTGCTTTTTTGGAGGGCTATTGGGGTTAAGTAACTTGCCCAAGGTCACACGGCTAGGTTTTTGTTTGTGTGTGTGTTAAGTGTCTGAGGCCGGATCAGAACTCAGGTCCTTCTGACTCCAGGGCCGGCACTCTACTCACTGCGCCACCTAGCCGCCCCTTCACTTCCTTTTTAACAAAGAAATAAAGTAAAACAAACCAATAAAACAATGAGGGTTTAACAGCATGTGCAACATCTTCTCGTCTAGTTCATCTTCTTCTCTACTGAATAGAGGAAATATCAAGATTGTTAATCCATTCTATAGAAACAATTTTATTTAGCTGCTACAAAATTAGAGAAGTTTTAATTCTACCATGTAATAGAAAGAAGAAAAGACAATTTTTGGTTGAAAAAGCTATTTTTACACACCTGAAGGTTTGGATTAGGCCCACTTAGGGTTATAGAAACAAATTTCGTTTTAAGCCTGGCATCATGATCTTGACACTTTTAATAGAGACTTCAGGGAATTCATAGATTTTTTTTTAATCAACTACTATTTTCTCCTTCAATTTAGGTCACCACCAAGAGGTGGCAGCAGAGAATGTTTTTAACATACCTTTCCCTAGTTCAAGATGGCCTCTTTCCTTCACTTTCTGTCCAGGGCTTTGAACACAATTTTCCAGGATAGCTATAATTTTTTTTTTCCAGTTAACAAGCACTTATTTTCTCTATTCTCTTCAGTTAAAAAGAAATGCCAAACCCTGATAACAAAATAGGCACAGTCAAGTGAAATAAATTCTTACATTGTCCATGTATAGAAATGTATTCTCATTTTGTCTTCCAGCTAAAATTCTATAAGAGTATATAGCTTTTGAAATATCTAACTTAACACTGATATGGTATGGTATAGTGGAAAAGTTAGAAGTGCCGAGTTCTAATCCCAACCTTGCTTTTATGCAGTAGATGTTAGATGTTTGACCTTGGCATTTAATGCCCTTTTTGGAGCTAATTTCTTTATTTGTCAGATGAGAAGGTTGGTCTAGGTAAGCTCTAAGAGTTCTTAGATTTTGTGATTCCTATGAAACAATCTTCAGGTAAACGGCAAACATCTCCCTTCTAACGATTAGCTTCTTTCTTTTCCCTTATTTGAAGGACTCTAGATTAAAAAAAAAGAATCTCTTTTCATCCTCCACTTATCTTCTGAATCAAAACCCTTTTGTTAGGTTGTTAGTTCTGACAGGATTCTGCTAATTTTCTAGTTATCTCGTGCTGGTAGATGGTTCTCCTTTTGGAAGTTCTTTCTTATTTAGAGTGTTTTGTACTTTAAAGTTTTTTCTGCACAGTTTCCCTAATGAAAGAGTCATCAAGAAAGGAAGGTATGAAGAGGTGTTTCATTTTGTAATTTATCAAAAGCCTTTCACCATATGGTTTGCATCTCTTTTTTCATTCTTTTTTATATAATTCCCTATCAGGCATTCTCCATTTTAATCAAACTGTCCTGCTAACTTTAACTTCTTCATAGAATTTCTCTTCCTGTCCTGGTAATACGTTTATACTGCTACCTTTTTTCTTTTTACCAGAATTAAAATGACAAAATCATAGAACTGTTAGAGACTTCAGACATTATCTAATCTAAACCTAAATTTGTATACTGCATATGCCTTTATGTCTGTTCTTAGTGCTATAATTTATTGATTATTTAAACTAAAATTATGCATGATAGTTTAAAAAGATACTAATTACAAGAATTGAATACCACTTTTGATGTATTTTTTTAAAAATGAACGATAAAGGTCAAAGAAGTGGGAGGAGGTGATGCTACTTTATTTTTAATACAAAAAGTCACAATATATTGAAAGCATTTTCATTTTTGTTAGATAATTTAAGATAATTTAACTTAGTTTTTAAATTTTCCACAAGTAATTCAGTTCTGTAACTGCGTGCTCAATTATAGTAAATTGAATTCATTACCTATTTCATCAGTTCTGTGAACTGTATATGTTTGTGGATACTTCTAAGTTTTAGTCTCATTTATCCAATTCAATTTTACAGGAATACATACTAAACTCCTTTTGCAGATAATGTACAGTGCTAGGAAAAGGCAGACACAGAATTTAAGTGAGACATAGTCCCTACTCTTTAGGAGTTTGCTTTTAAGTCTCGGGATGGTAGGCACAGATTAGTAGATGAGACTGTCTACCCTGTAGGCAAGTTCAACTGTTGTGCTTTACGTAGTCTTATTTCTTTATTTTTATTTATGGTGTTTACTTACTATGACTTCATACTTTTAACTACTAGAAATCTTAAAAATGCAGATCATCACATTTGTTGAAATAGAAAAGGCTTTGGCCTCTGAATTAGAAGGCTATAAACAGCAGGAGGCCCTTCCTATATCTACCTACCTTAATCTGAGGCCAGAATTGTGTGTACAGTTTAGTTTTACATATTTAACAAACTGTGGTAGAGGTTTTCCAATAGTTTGTTAGGAATAACAAATCAGAAATAGAAAGGGTGAGTTAGAGCTGCTAGAACCTAATGTTGAGATATGATAGCTAAAGGAGGGAAAGAGAAAAGCAATAGAACAATCAAATAAAAAACCATTGGATGCCACTTCATACAGTTGTAATATTAAGTTATATGGAATATTATGTTTCTTAATGATGGAAGAAAACCAAGATAATCTTATCAAGCAACCAGTTTTGTAACAATTGTTGGTCTAGGGAAGGGAGTAGTTCATTTAAAGTATTACTAATGAATCTTAAAAAACACACTTAGAAGCTATTTGTAATTACATCTTGAATTCTCTGCCTCCTACACCCAGGTTGCATGATGGTATTGTATAGCAGAAAGGACATTCATTTGTTTGGGAGTTCACTCTGTTGCTATGTGATTGTAGGAAAATCACTTAAATTTATCTGTTCTCAGTGTCCTCATTTGTAAAATGTGTTCATTGAACTAGATTATTCCTCAAGCTTCTAGCTCTGATGTCTGTGTATTTATATTCTTTCAGAATGCCTTGAATTTATATATTTTTCTGTTCTGTCAAAATTTGTCATTCCTTAGTTTGTCATTTATGTTTATTTGTATTAAGTTTTTTCATCAAATTGAACTCTGGTAACAAATGTAGTCTGTTCTTTGCAACTTTCTCTGGAATCTTAATACAATATATTTAATAAATATTGTAGGTATACCAGTTAACTAAAAATGATTTTCTTTTTATGCAATAAATCTAGTGATGTTTAATGGAATAATTATTATTTCCATATTACATTGAAAAGTGTTTATAATTTTTGTTCTAATTTGTTAATTCTGAAATCTGTTTTGTAGGAGTTGGTGCTTATGTTTCTCCTGATATGATGGTGGCTGAGTATTCACTGAGAGAGAAATTACCTGCAAATCAATATACTTGGTCTTCTAGAGGCCCTAGGTAGGTCAAAATTAGTATTTTGAAGGTATCAAAGGTATAATGGGAAAAGAACATAGAATACCTGAATTAAAACCCAAGTTCTTATATTTAACAACTGTATGATCTTAGATTAGATCAACCATTTTTTTCCCACATGAGCCTCAAGTTCCTCGTCTCCAAAATAGTTGAATTACGATTTAGTATTTGAAGGGACACTGGAGCTAATTTATGACTTATATATAAACTATTGTTTCCCTACAAGTGGACTCTGTAGATAGAAGTTTAATTTTGTTCATTCTCCCTATTAGTTATTTTGGCAGTTTCTGATTTTACTGATATTTGTGCAAAGTAAAATGGTGAATAGAAGAATGAAACTCAGTTCAGTCAGTTTAATGTATTTCTGAATATAGTCTGGGGAAAAATAATCATTTGAAAGTGTTTATCGAATAACTTCTGTTTCTCTCAGGTCTTAGTTACTGTAACCTGAATAATTATAACAATATGACATTCTTGATATCTTTAGGATAATTTTATAAATATTTTATCTTATATTACTAAAGCTTAGAATTATGATAAAGTCAAATGTTCCTTCAGGCATTTGCAGAGCTTCACCATAATTACAGACTTGAACAGTCTTTTTAGGGCCCATTCCATTTTTAGCTTTTGAAGTAATAATTTGGATCAGGAAAAATTCAGGCTGAGGACTAAAAGCAACTCAGTAGTTTTAAATGGGTAGATTTATTCCTTTTTTTAGATCATGCAGCCCCTTGCAAACTAAAAGGTATCCCAAAGATATAACACTTTCTCAAGTGTTTTCATTTTTTTCACTCTTAGGGTAATGGTGATTCAATGCAGTGAGATCACTTGGTAAATTAGCGGTGAAACACCAAAGACAGTGTTTATGGATGTTCTGCTATAAAAACTGCCTTTGGTGATTCACCAGTATTCCAATACAGATGAGAAAGGAAAGTAGCCTTAGCCCTATAATGAATCATTCATTCCTTGAACTTTTATTGTCTATGTTGCTTATTTAAGGTTAATTTTTTTTTTTTTTAATTCTTAGTACTGATGGAGCACTTGGAGTGAGTATTAGTGCACCAGGTGGAGCTATTGCTTCTGTTCCTAATTGGACATTACGGGGAACCCAGCTTATGAATGGGACATCTATGTCCTCTCCTAATGCTTGTGGAGGCATTGCTTTGATACTGTCAGGTAAACAGATTATATGAGTATGTCTTTTGGTAGGTCATGTCTATCCTTTAATGTATCTGTGGAAGCATCCATATAGGTATTCTTTCCAGTGATAAAAATTACAACCTATTTATGCTTTCTCATATTATGCATATTTCTCCCATGTTCTTCTGTAAATCCTCATAGAAAAAAATACGTCCAGTTAATCAGTACATTATTTTAAAACATCTCTTCTGTGTTTAGCACTCCTAGGCCCAAGGGATATGACATCAAAATTGAGTCTCTTCTCTCAAAGATTGTGCATCCTGGTGGAGGAGGCAGTATGTACAATCTATACAAAATAAATACAAAGTAAGGAAGAAGGAGGGAGAGACCTAAGAGCTTTAGGTATTAGGACAGACTTTATTTAGAAGATAGGGCTTGATTGACAAAAGGATTCTGAGGTGGAGGTGAGGAGGTAGTGACATTCCAAGTATGGAAGATATATAATACAAAAGTATTAGAGTCATGTGTGGAGAACAGTAGAAAAGGTCAGTTTTGTCAGACTGCAAAATATAAGGAAATAATGTGTGATTGTTCCTAGAAAGGTAGATTGGGGCTAGATGGAAAGGACTTTAAATGCCAAATCAAGAAATTTATATTTTGTCCTAAAAGCAATAGTGAGCCACTTAGAGAAGTGACATAGTCAGGCCTATAACTGTCCAATTGTGGGGTTCATCCTGTAGTTCTTTTTGTGGGTAGTAGGCAGAATAGTTTTTTTTTTTTTTGACATCTAAGTAAGTCATTGGTAACAAGTTTTGTTACCCTGCCATTCATTGTTCCTTTGGTCTTTGGCCACATACAGTTACCAGTGTCTTTCACTTCCTCATGGCCCTTTGACTACCCAAAATTTTCATTTTGACAGTGTGATGACTGGAGTGCTGGCCGTGATGGGGATAATGAGGGGCAGTCTGAAAGACCTGGGGCCAAATGTTGTCAAACTTTTACCAGTCTGGCGGTCTTGTCAAGTCACCTAAATATGGTGATCTGTAGTTTCCTCATATGTAAAATGTGATAATGGGATCTGCCTCACAGGGTTTTTACTTACAATGAAATCATGAATGTAAAAAATACTTTACAAGCTTTAAAGGACCATATTATGTCAGTAAAATTGATTTTTCATTTTTCCAAATCAGACGCGATATGCTCTAAAAAAAAAAGACTACATGTAAGCACAAGTTGAATAAATGATAAAATTAAGTAAATAATAAAACCTGAAGCCAGGTTATTTACAAATGGACTTTCTTTTCCTATATTTTAGGACTGAAAGCTAATGACATTCATTATACAGTTCATTCAGTCAGAAGAGCACTGGAAAATACTGCAGTGAAGGCTGAGAATATAGAAGTATTTGCTCAAGGACATGGTATTATTCAGGTATTGTTTTCACATACTGGAAAATGAATTATAAATCATTAAAATGACAGCCTAGCACAAGCTCATTTTAGGATAATCCTTTTGAAATTTTTGTTTTATTTATCTAAATCTTAGGTTGAAATATTCCCCTCTCTTAGTTAATGTAGTTTCTTGTTCTAACAAATGAGAGAATATTTTTCTTATTCATTCTCTACACTCAGTCTTTAGTTTTGTTTTTTAAGCAAAGTATTGGGATGCAAATAAAGATATGGAACATGCCAAGAGAATGGGTAGAACTAAATTATGATAGATTGGGTGACTTCTAAACTGATCGCTTAGGAACAGGAGCATGAGCAAAGTTAAGAAGTGAAAGTAGTACCAGTACGACTACTGCTAAATGAATTTTTGTAGATTGAGCTACTTTGCCTTTACAAAAACCATTGTTAAAATTTGAAGACATTTTCATGACATAGTTACTACGTAGATTTAGAACTAATCATTAAGAAAATATTTTTCTTCTAATTTGAAAATAGAAATGGAGGCAGAACTACTTAGTTTTTTACTAAAGGTAGAAGTCAGTACTCATTTATTACATAAAAGTCATATTCTTATTGTATAGTATAATATAGTCAATATTCTGTTAGTAATTTGTTAGAAGCTACCTCTCCTCTCTACACTAGTAGGGTTTCAAAGTTGTCAGTGGTGAGTGACCCAAGACCAAACCAGGATGAGATCTGAAAAGGAAACTAATGAAGCAATTTAATTACACTGCAACATCAAATGTAAAAACCATTTTTGAATGAACAGCGTTACTGCCCTTTGTCATTACATAGAATGGGATTTGAAGAACAGAGATATGTTTTCAGGCAGAAATCATTTTAACCATTGATTATTTTTAAGTTCTTCACACTTTAAAGAGCGAAATCATAGAACCAAGCTATTAATTATTTGTAGGCTAATGAACAATTTGTTAATCTAAAGTTAAATTTTTTATTTTTATTTTTATTTTTTGCTTTTTGGAGGGCAATTGGGGGTTAAGTGACTTGCCCAAAGTCACACGGCTAGTAAGTGCTTCAGGTGTCTGAGGCTGGATTTGAACTCAGGTCCTCCTGACTCTGGGGCTGGTGCTCTATTCACTACGCCACCTAGCCACCCCAAAAGTTAAATTTCAAAGGACCACACATCATTTGAAGTCTAAAGTTCCACCCTAGGAAATTCAATGTATTAGTTAGGGTTATTCCTGTAGTATTCTTAGGAGTATAAGCCTGTATTTTTTATGGTTGGTTTAAAATTTTAACCTTTTTGCACCAAATTTCTTCTATTTAATTGTAGTTTTTGGTGATTTTCAACCAAACTAGTTTCGAGGCTTAATTTACATGTTCCTAATTGTCAATCCGTTGTTCTGCTCAGGTTGATAAAGCATATGACTACCTCGTTCAAAATACATCATTCACCAATAAAATAGGTTTTACTATTACTGTTGGAAGTAACCGTGGCATCTACCTCCGAGATCCTGTCCAGGTAGCTGCACCTTCAGATCATGGGGTTGGCATAGAACCTGTATTTCCTGAGAATACTGGTAAGTAGTTAATATATAAGGTAATTTTGTAGAAACTTATAGTCAAACACGATGAATGTGTAGATACTATGCATTAGGTTCTATATAGGTATAAAATAGAGAAGTGCTAATTATACCAATTTCCAAAATTATAAATTAATAGTTTAGAAACAGTATTAGTTGTAAATTTTGTTTAAATACATCATCATGGTATAGAGTAGATTGAGAAAGTATTAATAACTATGTGATTCATGAGTTAGGGTGCCTTTGGAGATGACCTAAACTCAGATCCCAGCTTGGCTATATACCTCGGGCAAATCACCGTCACTGGACCAGTTCCTCATTTGTAAAGTGAATAGGCAGAACTGTGTGGCATCTAAACTTCTAGCTTTAAATGTGTGATCCAATAATTTCTTTAAATCTCTTCTAACTGTATGAAATCTTTGATGAAAATTTGAGATAGTGATAAGTATTTTTTTATAGATGATTCTGTGCAGCACACGACATCTTTAGTGATAGTTGATTTTGAGCTATTATGTTTTACTGATTTTTTTTAAATACCCTTAAATAGGCATATGTTAAAATCATATATGTTTTTTTTTTTTTTAATTTTTTTTTAAAGCAATTGGGGTTAAGTAACTTGCTCAAGGTTACACGGCTAGTCATTTGATTTATGCGTGGGTGCTCATTTTCTGAGGCCGGATCTGATCTCGGTCATCCAAACTCCGAGGCCGGCGCTCTTACTCACTGCGCCACCTAGCCGCCCCTTTAGGGCAATTGGGGTTAAGTAACTTGCCCAAGGTTACACGGCTAGGTTTTTGTTTGTGCGGATTAGGTGTCGGAGGCCGGCTCCGAACTCAGGTCCTTCTGATTCCAGGGCCGGCGCTCTATTCACTGCGCCACCTAGCCGCCCCAAAATCATATATGTTAAAGATTCCTTTTCATATATAAGCAAATAGGTGATTTTGTTCAACAGTTCTCTGATTATCAGTATCAAGCAAGGCATAAAACAGGAGCATATATGCTCACCAAAGGACTTCCTGTGCAATGTTCAAATTAAAGAAGGATTCCATGCTGATTATGAGGTTTTCCAGGAGCTGTTGTTTACTGATGACATTGTCCTGATTTCAAGGCACATTCTAACATTGTTTAATCATCTCAGAAAGGTCCATGGCCTAGCAATTCCTACAGGAAGAACCAAGTGAACCAACTGTACAGATTATGAAATGCAGTTGATTGGTAGTTATTTAGAACGAGGTAAGAATATATAGACAGTATAAATGTGGTACTGATGTGCCTGAAATAATAAGAGTTAGAGGAAAGCCTAAGTAGAACACTGATTAGCTCTCTTATGTAGGGTTTTTGAGAGGGCATGAACTCAGCACAAGGAGGTATGTATTGGTTGCACTATACATTGGTAAGAGAGAGTACACTTATCAGTGAGAGAAGTCATAGATCCAAGGAAGTTTCATTTTTGTCTTTAACAGCTTTAAGAAAAAATTTAAGTCTTTTGCTAGGCATTTTGGTTCATGCTTGTGATCCCTGCTACTGAAGGAGGCTAAGGTTAAGAAGCTACCTTAAGCTATAATAGGGCAAGAGCCAATCAGGTGTCTCTATTAAGTCTGGTATCAATATGATAAGTCCCCAGGAGCCTAAAAGGTCCACAAGGTTCCTCAGAACAGGTCACACCTCCTAGGATAATGAATATTGGAATCATGTTCATGAATGGTTGTGCCTTCAGCCTAGGCACTGTAAGAAATTCAGTTTCTTTTCTTTTCCACCCCCTCCCCAAAATAAAGTCAGTCTTGATCCATGTAATGCAAATTATTAGCTCCTAAAACTTTCTTCCAAGGGTGCTATTGAATTTGTGTTGTTTTTAAAAATTGTACTTTTTTAATGTTTTATGAAATTCCTATTCTCTGTCATTTTGCACATATTGGGGGAAACTACTTTTGATGAGTGAGAAATAAAGCCAGCTTGGGGCTGGACAAGTTTTTCTTCACATATGCTAGGATAAAATTGTATGTACTGTCTCAGTTATAAATTAACTTATCTAATTTTTCACACAGCACATAACCAGTATGAGGTTATTTGAAATTGTTTAAATCTATTGACACAGATTAGATCTTTTGTTTAAAATAAATATGTTAAATGAGAAAAAAATATTGATATGTAACCTTTTTTTTTTTTTTTAATGTCAGATAATTCCGAAAGAATATCTCTTCAGCTTCACTTAGCTTTAACCTCAAACTCATCATGGGTTCAATGTCCTACTCATCTAGAGCTTATGAATCAGTGTAGACATGTAAATATCCGTGTGGATCCTCGGGGCCTGAGAGAAGGACTGCATTTTACAGAGGTATATTTTTAGGTTCTTTATAAATGTTCCTTCTTTTTTCTACCTTTTTACATTTAAGCAAAAATCTCCAAAGTAATTATTGCTTTCTAGGAAATAACTTACCTGGTTTAGTTGCTAATCATATCATGTTGATATTCAGTTAAGAAAATAAAGAAATTTGTAGGGCACAATGCTATTTCTTTTAAATTACAATCGGGTGTCTTTTAGACTTCCCTCTAATTTGAAATTTTTCTTGCTTAAAACATGGGTAAAATAAAGCTTTAGGTGGTGTAGTGGATAGAGCACCAGGCCTAGAGTCAGGAAGATCTGAGTATAAATCCAGCCTCAGACATCTACTAATTGGGTGACCCTGGGCAATCACTTAACTCCTATTTGCCTCAGTTCCTCATCTGTAAAAATGGGGGCACACTTGAGAAGGAATGGAAAACCACTCTAGTATCTTTGCCAGGAAAACTCCATGGACAGAATTCCATGGGGTCATGTAGATTCAAACACAACAGAACAACTGTGAAGCTTGCTTTTTGTACTATAATAAATACTATAAAATTGTTGAATGGACAGTGTCACCATTTTTAGCATTTAACATAGAAACTGTTACTACTGAAAATCTTGTACATGGCACCAACATCCTAGTACTTAATACAGAATAATTAAACTTAATTCCTTTTTAAACGAGACAACGTGTCATAGTAGAAATCTTTCCTTGAAATCTGGAATACTGAGTATGTTTCGCCTCTGACACATAGCTCAGCGACTCTGGGCAAATCACTTAATCTCTCAGTGCACTGAGTAACTCTCTAAGACTATGAATTGCAGAGAAGGTACAGTAGATGGAGTTTTCTTCTCTAGGTATTCCTTATGCCAGTGAAATCACAGATCCATTCCTTATCCCTACTTCTCTTTTAAATATAGAATTCGTCTGAATTAGTGAAATCTTAATTCTGTGTTTAAATGGTTCAAAATATAGCCAAATTGTTTATCAGTATTCTAAATAGATCACAAAGGTTCTACGCCTTTTTAAAAATAGCCTTCAAACTGGAGAATTATAAAGCCATTTAATTTGTTCAAAATTTATCTAAGTATCTATAGATAGGACAGATATGTCTTTGTTTCTGTCATCCATGTTAGGTATTTTTTAAGTCCCTGAAATGTAAATATGGAGCAATTTATTCTACATCTGCATTTAATAATTGGTTTTATTTTGCAGTATAATTGTAGTAACTTTAACAATTTCTTATCTTTTTTAAAAAGGTATGTGGTTATGATACATCATCACCTAAAGCTGGCCCTCTATTCAGAATTCCAGTAACTGTCATCATATCAGCAAAGTGAGTCTATATAGCACATTAAAAGATATTATTTTTGAACTCATGTGGAATGTTTATTGGTTACTGAAGTAATAATGGTATCATAGAAAAAGTGGTGGATCCAGGAAAACTGAGTTCTGATCTAAAGTTTACCACTGCCTTAGATTTGAGCACTGTACTAAAACCAGAAGTCTCAGATTCTCTTTTCTAACTCAGCTAACTATAATGTGACCTTAGACATCCACACAATAAAGATCACTTCATCTTATGGATCTATTTGAGGTCTAGGATAGTGGATCTAAACAGCATAGTTTTGTGACTTTTCTCTAGCAACACTCAACAGCTCAGAAACAAGATTAGGAAAATCATATTACACAGAAGAGACAATTAAGGTGACTGAGACTATAGAATGACTAGATGATGAAAATGACTTGTTTGAAGCCAAAGAACTAGCAGACCATTACAGCTTGAAGGAACCATAACCAAGTATTTGAATGAGATATTTGGATGAGACTCTTCTGCATATAGTTTAAGTGCTAAATGAATGTACATTAAACAGTTTAAGTACTAAATGTTGTGGCACTCAGTAGAAGTATAAATATGATTTTAGATCACTCAATCTTATAAGTTTAAATTTACACAATGTCTAATTAGACCTGTGACTTGGATGTTTCCTGTCCTTCATTGATTACAAGGAAGACATAAAAATATTTTATTTTTGTCTTACTATTTCTTAAGTGGATGGGACAGTACAAAAGGCACAACTACTGCACTAACCACACATGATGGCCATGAGGAAAGAGCTAAAAATAGATTACACCAGTCATGTTGTTAATTCAGTGTTATTTCATCTGGGGTAGTATGTGGTAATGACTGATTCCAAAGGGAACTTAAATTAATGCTACTGTCATAATTTTTAAGACCAATCGGGAGTAATCAAGGTAATATTTTCTCAAAGATCCTAATATTACTTATGTTGTTCTTTGCTAAATATTACATTCCTTTGGAAAGATCTATCATTCAGTATTGTGGATAGTGATTCCAGACACAAGTAGAAATGAAAGTTATTTTCTATGTGAAAACTATTTAAGCTTGAAAGAAAAATGGGGTTTAAGATTTTAAAGGATCAAAGTATTCATACTCAGTTCATCCCACAAATGCTTACAGAATATGTTTGCCATGTGTTCTTTTTTAACTGCCTTTATATGTATATTTAATTTTATTTTTTCAGAGTAAATGAATCATCACATTATGACCTAGCCTTTACAGACGTACATTTTAAACCTGGCCAAATCCGAAGGCATTTTATTGAAGTTCCAGAGGGGGCAACGTGGGCTGGTAAGTGGAAAGAAAAATGTTGGTTTTTACTAACATTTTACATGTATTGTATCCCTGTTTTACTGATTACACTGTAAAAGAAGAGAAAAGCATTGTTGTATTCTGTTTTGAAATAAAGACTACACGCATGTTTTTGTTTTAATTAAACAATAGAAAATAGTATACGTATTCAGAAAACAGTGTAAACTTCTTTGGAATATGTTTTTAATGATTAATTTTTATAAGTACATAAACTATGTATATTATTCTTAGGAAGAAATTTATTTTTCAAAGAAGATGAACTACCTTATTAAGATAAGGTAGTTTGGGGGCGGCTAGGTGGCTCAGTGAGTAGAGCACCGGCCATGGAGTCAGAAGGACCTGAGTTCAGATCCGGCCTCAGACACTTAACGAACACACAAACAAAAACGTAGCCGTGTGACCTTGGGCAAGTTACTTAACCCCAACTGCCCTCCAAAAACAAAAAAGATAAGGTAGTTTGCCATATACTAAAATTCATTACGTTAACTAATAATAAAAAATTGTTAAACATTTGTGATTTCAACTTTTGCTTCAAATAGCGTCTCTTACCATTGCACAAAATTATATAATGTTAGAACAATGCTTACAGGTCAAAGCAACCAAAATACTCCATTTTTGGACATATGAAGAGAGAGACCTTTAATCTGTTCTAATTTCTTATTTGATATTATAAGGTACTAAGAAAAATAGCTAGCATTTATAGATCACTTTAAAGCTTGCAGAGCATTTTACAAATACGCCATCCCTACAACAGCCCTGGGAGGTAGGTGCTTTTCTTTATTAGCCCCAGGGTCATGTAACTAGAAATGTTTCAGGCAGGAGTTGAATTCAGATCTTCCTGACTCCAGGTCCAGCACGCCATCCACTATATCTCCTAGCTGTCTCTTATGTTAAAAAAAAAATAATAGTTTTGACTTATTAATTCAGTGTTACAGAATTAAATACTTTAGTCCTTTTGAGATGTCTGTATGTTTCATACATTACTTGCATCAAAATAAAGTATACAATTATTTATTGATTATCTCTATTAATGGAAAGAACTAGGGTTCTTATGGATCTAAAATAACTTTTTGCTTTGGAGTATGTATACATTTAAATAAAACTATGCTTAATTTTCTTATTCACTTGGATAAAATAACTGATTTTTGGAAAATCTGACCCAGAAAGAACTGTGTCCAGTTTCCCATCGGTCTCTGACCTGCAACCCAGAAATTGCTGGGAATGAAGAGCTCCTCCCTAAGCAAAATTCATTTTCCAAGGAATTTAGCAGTTTTGATGTTAGGAGCATTTAAAGTAACAGTAAATAGGTATTCTTTTTTTATTATTATTTTTTTAATTTTTTAAAGCAATTGGGGTTAAGTAACTTGCTCAAGGTTACACGGCTAGTCATTATTTATGTGTGGGTGCTCATTTTCTGAGGCCGGATCTGATCTCGGGTCATCCCAACTCCAAGGCTGACGCTCTTACTTACTGCGTCACCTAGCCGCCCCTTTAGGGCTAAGTAACTTGCCCGAGGTTACACGGCTAGGTTTTTGTTTGTGTGGATTAAGTGTCGGAGGCTCCGAACTCAGGTCCTTCTGACTCCAGGGCTGGCGCTCTATTCACTGCGCCACCTAGCCGCCCCAGTAAATAGGTATTCTTAAAACCTAAACCAGATAGAGATAAAACATAGAAAATAGACTAGTATCATTAATATCCATTCAAAATTTTAAAAATAAATTCTGTTAAACATGTTATAGTAATTTATCCAAGAAATCATTCATTTTGACCAAGTTGGATTTATACTAGCGATACAAAGATGGTTTTGCATTCTAGGAAAACAGTTGTCATAATGAATGATATTCGAAACAAAAGCATCCAAAATTCACAGGATTTTCTTAAGCGCCCCAAAAGAGCCTTTGACAAAGAACAACATTCATTTATTCCAGAAATCCTACAAAATAATAGGCATAGCCCTAGGAATTTTTTTTTTTTTTTTTTAGAGGGCAATGGGGTTAAGTAACTTGCCCAAGGTCACACGGCTAGGTTTTTTTTGTTTGTGCGTTAAGTGTCTGAGGCCGGATCCGAACTCAGGTCCTTCTGACTCCAGGGCCGACACTCTACTCACTGCGCCACCTAGCCGCCCCCTAGGAATTTTTTTTAACACCATAGAAGATATTTATCTAAAACCAAAGCAAGCATCTTATACAATGAGGATATATTAGAAACTTTCCTAACAAGTACAAGAGCAGGTCAAAGATGTCTGTTTCCCCACAGTCACCACCATTATTATTTGATACAATTCTAGAAATGCCAACAATAGTAATAAGACAAGAAAGAAATGCTTAAAGAGCAAATAGGGAAAACAACAGAACAAAACAGCCAAAGTACAACAGAGTGCCATACTTTAAGGGATAAGTAACGAATTAGGATAATCCTTACATGGAACGTGGAAAATCGACTGTACTTGAATATGTGAGAAAGATACTTAGATAATTTTATTCTTAAAGAAATAGAAGCAGCACTATTCTAGACCATGAGAACATAAGCTGCTTGAAAGCAGGGATTATTTCACTTCTGTCTTTGTATCCCTGGTGCCTATCATATTATTTGACTCTTTAATAGAATAGTTGCTTAATTAGTGCTACTTAATTATTTGATTGGCCTTCCTTTGACAAAAAAGAACAGGAAGTCAAAGTAGAAATGATAGGAACAGTAGGAGTAAATGTGTTGCTATAAAATTTATAAGAGGAAGGAGTAACACCAGATATAATCTGAGAGATAGTCTGTTCAGAAAGAAACTAGGTAGCTACGTGCCATGATAGGTAAGAGTGCTGGATTTAGAATCAAGAAGACTTGGGTTTAAATCTAGGCACAGACACAATAGCTATGTGACATTGGGCAAGTCACTTAGCCTCAGTTCCTCTATGAAATGGGAGTAGTAAATGCATCTATTCTTCAAGATTGTTGTGAGGATAAAATGAAATGCTATTTTTAAAGCACTTTGCAAAACCTAAAGACCTATATAAATGCTAGCTATTATTGTTTCATGGCCTAAGATTCTGAAAGGGAAGACTAAAGGGAGACACTAAAGACTCTCAAAAGGGAAATAATGATGAAACCAACAAAAAAATTGCTGTGAGAAAGAAAACGGGGAGCTAGTTGTCTCCAGAAAAATGTGGTTGGACAGGGAACTTTAAGTGACTTTTCAGTGCTGGGAAGGATGATGCCAGGAGCAAACTGGTTTATAGCAAATGTTATAAACATAAATAACTTTAAAAGGATTATTCTGAAGGCAGCTAGATGATCAAGGCATTAAATGGACAGGACTATACCCCAGAGGTGGTATAGTTAAAAACAAACAATCAGCATAGTAGCCTTATACTTTCTTCAGTGGGAGTGATCTTCAGACTCCACACAAATGGTTAGTAGGTATAATGGAAAGACCACTGGCATCAGACCCTGGGTTCAGATTTGCTCCTGATAACTTCCTGTGTTACCTTGGTCAATTTCCTTACTTCCCTGAGACTGTGTGCTATAATAGAGTCAGAGAAGTCCTGGTTAAACCCTGGTTCTGCATCTCCCTGGCCAGACACTTGACTTCTTTGGGCATCAGTTTCTGACCTTAAAAGGCAATTATTTGTAAGAAAGATATCCTTACATTTAGAACATGCAGAGAAGGAATTGTATGCCTAGAGGTGTAATGTTCCTCACCTTTGGAGAACTGTATACCAGCATCACTAGACCGACTTTTCCTCAGGCTCAACATTTTCGCACCTGTGTCTCTGCATTCTTACAAGACCTTTGGAGCATGCTCTTGTATCTTTAACTCCACCTGACAGAATCTATTTCTTCAAGGCCTAACTCCCATTTGCTAGCAGTCTCTCCTCAAATTACCTTGTAGTATACTCATCCACATAAGTGTTATAACCTATCCCCAGTACTCACCACCTCTGGGTTACAAGTTCTTTGAAGGTAGGAACTTTGTTTCATCTTTGTATCTTTATATTCTAGCACAATACTCCACATATAAGTGGCATTTCTTCATGATTATATGTATTGAAGAGAAGATGAATGGTCATTTGTTGTGAATGTTGTAAGGCAAATTTTT
The DNA here is from genome assembly GCA_011680675.1 of Gymnobelideus leadbeateri. NCBI lineage: Eukaryota > Metazoa > Chordata > Mammalia > Diprotodontia > Petauridae > Gymnobelideus > Gymnobelideus leadbeateri. The sequence continues at coordinate 53,594 of WOXC01003669.1, read as the reverse complement.
GCATTAGGTATGGGTTAAATGAATTGGCCTCTGAAGTCCCTTCCATCTCTTGCATTTCATGCTTCCTTAAATTATAACAAGCCATAATTCAAAGGGAAAAATGAAAGAATATATAGACGTTATTTTTCCTGATATTACTGGGTTATCTGTATTAATATAGGGAAACAATAATATGGATAATCCAAATCTGAGTCATTTTAAATTAGTTTCCAGATTTGTTGCTATTCCTCCTTCTGATTCACCATCTTTTTTAAAATGATTTGGCTAGGCTAATACTTAAATTAGTTTGTCTCCTCCAGGCACTCATGAAAATGTGAAGGAGAGGTGCCTCAAGGAGTGTCCTTAAGTAATGATAAAACAGATTAGTATTAAGATGTCCTACAGAAAAGTTTCTTCTACACCTCTTCATGTGCTGCTACACTGTGCTGGTGGAAGTCTTACTACTGGATCACTACAAATTTATGTTATCTAATTCCAAATAGGCTATCACTGCTGTAAAGGAATCCTCTTATTCTTTGCTAATTTATTCTTCCCTATTCTCTTCAGCTCAAACCTTTTCTTCTTTCCTTTAGTCTCCTTCACAGCCTACTTCCCCTCTCCCTCAGTAGAGAACTTCACCTCATACTTTACTAAGAAAATAGTCCATTTACCATAAGCTCCCTTTTCTCCCTTTTTCTTCATCTTAAAAAGCCCTTGGCATCATCCCTTTTTCTCTCCCCTTTTCCTCCAGGCTATATTGAAGATGTGGCTTTTCTTACCAAGGTCAAACTGTTCACTTGTACCATTGATCCCACCCCCTTATTTTATATTGCATTTACCTTCATCCTGTCTCCCACTCTCCTTGGTCACCTATATACTGGCTCCTTCCCAGGTTTATATAAATTAGGCCTTCAAAATTCTTCTCTTATTCTGCTGTTCCTATCCAGCTGTTAGCCTATATCTTTTCTCTTTCACAGCCAAACTCATAGAAGCAGCTCTTTACACACCTTAACTGCCTTCTCTCGTGTCTGAAACCTTTTAATTCATGGCTTCACATTTAATTACTCAACTGAAACTGGTGTCTTCAGAGTTACCAGTGATCTCCTAATGCAAAGCCAGTGGTCTTTTCTCAGTCCTCTTCCTTCTTGATCTCTTTGTAGCATGTACTCCTCTTGACTCCTTTCCTCCTGAGTATCCTGTCCTCAGAAACACTACTTTCTTGATTTTCATCTTACCTATGTTCCACTCCCTTACCTTGAATGTTCAAGATGCATTCTTTAAACTCTCTTTTCAGTGATATCTTTAGCTCCCATGGGTTCAACTGTTATTTTGTGTGTGTGGGGGGGGGGGTATATGTGTATGTACAGAGAGAGTGTGAGAGAGCTCCCAGATCTGTATATCCAATCCTCTCTTCTGAGCATTATCTAGTCACTAAGCATTAATACTTTCTAAGCACTATGATAAGCACTAGAAGTACAAGGAAAGGCAAAAAATTGGTCCTTGTTTGAAAGGTCTCACATTTATAATGGGAAAGCAGATACAAGATTTGAGTCAATGAATGTCATTGAGAGGTAATCTCAGAAGGACCTGGGGGAGGCAGGCAGAAGACCTCTGGAAAAAAAGGTAGCATTTGAGCTGAATCTTGGCGGGGGAAATCCAGGAGGGAAGAGCATTTCTGGTGTGAGAGATAACCAGTAGAAAAGCGTGGAATCAGAGATAGAATGTTGGGTGTGAGAAACAGCAAGAATACCAGTGTTACTGTATTTTAGAGTATGTAGAGGGGTATAATGTAGAAAATCTGCAAAGGGATGAAGGGGCCAGAGCTTTAAAAGCCAAACACATGGGATTTTATGTTGGATCCTAGAGGTAACAAGGAGTCTTTGGAATTTCTTGGGGGAGGGTGGTATAATTTGACAGCTAAATAGAAGCTGGTCCACAGATGGTGAGAGACTCAAGGCAGAGATGCTGGCCAGAAGGATATTCCAGTAATCTGGGCATGTGGTGATGAAGGCATTCACAAGGATGTACTAGGGGTGGAGAGTAGGGGACATATGCAAGAGATGTTATGAAAGTTGAAGCAGTAGGACATGGCAACAGATTGTATATATGTGGGTTGAATGCAAGTAAGGAATCAACAGTGCTGCTGAAGTTGAGAGCCTGGGTGACTAACGAGATGGTACTATCCTTGATAGTAATAGCAAGAGTTGAAAAGAGGGGAAGATTTGGTGGAGAAAGATAATGAGTTCTATTTTAGACACACTGTGTTCAGGATGTGAGACTGGAGGTCTTGAGAGACGTTACATAGATATGAGAAATATTTACATTGATGATAAGTGATCTTATAGGAGCTGTTAAGATCATCAAGCGAATTAGTATAAAGAAAAAGAGAAGAGGACTAGGATGGGGCCTTGGGTAATAGCCATAGTTAGTGGGAGTAGTCTAGATGAAGATCCAGAAAAGGAGACTAAGGAGTGATCAGGCAAGTAGGGAGACCAGGAGGAGGAGTAGAGAAGAGAAATATCCAAAAGAGAAATCATGTCAAAGGCTGCAAAGAAAGAGCTCAAGAAAGCTGAACATCAAGAGGAGATTATTACATGTGGCAATTGAGAAATCATTAGAGTGGCAAATTTGAGAAAGATGACAGGATTAAGGGTATGAGGTAGCATGGAAGAGTAAGTGAAGGGTAAGTAATTTAACTATGTCATTGAGTAATATTGATAGCCAAAAATAGGTTGGGCTGAATTTTATGTTTAGAAAGTGTTAGGTAGGTTCATAGAATATATGTGTGGGGGGAAAAAAAGTACGTATGGCTGTATTATAATTTTGTGGCCATCGTACCAAACTTGATACTACCAAAACTTACTGTTAATTACCCAAATATGAGTCCCCTTTACTTTGGCATTTAGATTTTTCTGCAAACCGTGGCTAACTTTATCTTACAGAAAGATCAGAAATTTTTTCTAGATGTGCAATTTCATAATCCTGTAGCCAAAAACCATTAATCTTAGTGCCATTTTTACAGATCTATTTCAAGTTTATGTTAATGTTTAATATTATATTTAAAAGATCAATCTTTTCTCTTACTTTAGAAGTTACAGTATGTTCATGTTCATCTGATGTGGCAGCCAAGTTTGTTCTTCATGCTGTACAGCTTGTGAAGCAAAGAGCATATCGAAGTCATGAATTCTATAAGTTTTCTTCCCTTCCAGAGAAAGGAACTGTGACAGAAGCATTTCCTGTTTTAGTAAGTTGATATAATATTTTGAACTACTATAAAGCTTTTCTGTTGTGTGGACTTAGAGTAGTAAACAAAATCATGTGATGACTTAAAATTTACCAAATACTTTCCCATAAAAACCTTTTAAGTTAGACTGTGCCCATTATGGTTACCATAAGTGAAGGAACTGAACTCTTAGAAATTTTAAGTGACTTGCTTATATTCTCACATAGATAGCAATTGTCCTTTTTGTTCTATTTCATTGATGCCTTTTGTTTTTATATCACAAGTATTTATTGATATTGCTTCTTGCACTTTCAGTAGAATCCTCTTATTGTCATAAAGAATAGTCAAGGAAAACTATCCAGCACAGTGACTTTGTCTGATACCATTTGGTCCTCGGATTAAGGGATGAGATAAGAACTGGGATTTCCTTAGTATAGAGAAGTTCCAGATAAATTACCTTTTCTGCAAGATAAAATCTTAGAGTTTCACAGCCTGTTTATGTCAGAAGGACTTGAACTCTGGTCTTCTGACTTCAAGGTCGGCTCTTAATCTACGCCTCTCAGTTTTTTGGTATAAAACGTACTGTGAATATTTTGGCATATATGAATCCTTTTTTTGTCTTTGACCTTTTTGGATTGTATGCCCATTATTGAGTTCACTGTGTATGAGCAGCTTAGTAACTTTTCTTATGTACTATCAGATTGTTTTCCAGAATGGTTGTACCACTTCAAAGATCCACCAACACTATAGTGTTAGTGTGCCTGTCTTCTTATAGACCTTTCAATGCTATTTCCATTTTTAAAACCATCTTTATAATTTTTTAGAATATGACATTTTTAATTTTAAAATATGTAATTCTTTTTATTAATAATTTTGAGCTTTTTTATGTGATTTTCTTTTTCCTAATTTCACATCATTTTGTTACCTATTTATTGGTAGATGACTAGGTTTCATTTATTCTCAAATTGCTATTCATCTACAATTTCAGACCTTTTAATTTGTGATACTTGATGCAAAGATTTTTTTTTCTCAATTGACATTTCTTACTCAATTTGCATTGTTTTTACTCATGTAAAAACTACAGTTTGCAAATTATCTAGTTTGTCTTTGATGAAATTTTTATCCCTTGTTTTATGAATTTTCCACCTAATCTTTGATCTCTAAGGAACTTCTGTTCATTCTCTTTTCCACTCCCCATCCCCCCATTTTTTTGAGGTAACCTTTTGTATTTATTTTGCTTGGACATTTGAAGCTAATTGCAATATGTAGTGTAAGACCATTTTCCATTCATTTGCTTTTCAGTTTTCTCAGAAGTTCTTGTCAAAAAGGAACTCTGGGGTTTGTGTCTTCAGGTTATTGAATGAACTTTGTGTTTATTTTTAAGAGATAACTTGTTTGTTCTTTTCGACTCAGGAGGTGATTGGTGGATTCTTTCAACCTCTATTTTGCCCTCTGGTTCTAAAACATCAGGGCAATTTTCCTTGAATTTCTTGGATGATTTCTAGGTTCTTTCTTTGATCATGGCTTTCAGGTAGTCCATTAATTTTTAAATTATCTCTCCTGGATCCATTTTCCAGGTCAGTGGTTTTTCCCATGAGATATTTCACATTACCTTCTATTCTTTCATTTGTTTGGATCTGTTTAACAGCATCTTGAGTTCTCATAAAGTCACTAGCTTCCATTTGCTCCAGTCTAATTCTTAAGGAATGTTTCTCCTCAGTGAGCTTTTGAGATTCTTTTTCCATCTGGTAAATTCGGCTTTTTAAGGCATTCTTGTCCTCATTGCCTTATTGAGCCTCTTTTGACATTTGAGTTAGTCTATTTTTTAAGGTGTTATTTTCTTCAGTCAGGCTGTTGACTTTTATTTCATAATTTTCTTGCATCATTCTCATTTCTCTTCCCAGTTTTTCCTCCTAGACAGCAATCCAGATCCAAGCAGGTTAAAGCAAGAGTGATTACTACTCAGACTGGTTGTGTGATCCCCCTACAGTTCTCAGGTCAGGAGCTGAAACAGCCAAGTGTGGTTGCGGCTGTGTGGCAGCCCCCCAGTGGCTTCCTGCCCCGGGGGGCGGGGTGAGAGGCCTACATATTCCCAACTAGTGGGTCCCAAAGTCCATACTGCACTGACCTCACTTTGTCCTTGGAAGCTGTGTGTTGATAATTCAGGAAAAGCCACAGCTACTGGTGCTCTGGAGTCCCTCTAGCCAGCATTGGTCAGGCCACTCTGGGGCTAAAACCTCTGGCTCATGTGGGGCTGGGGTCGCCTCCGAGAGCACTTCGCTGGCCACTCCCTGCCAGGCTGCCTGGGAGGTTAGCTTCTTTGTGTCATTTTGTGGCTTCTGTAGCTCCATAGTTTGTGCAGTATACCATTTTTCTTGAATTGGGAGCTGGAGCTGCTTGAAAGTCCTTTTTCTACTCTGCTATCTTGACTCTATCCCCTGAACAGTCTTAAACGAAGCTATAGAAAGTAAAAAGAGGAGGAAGAATATATTAGACATGAGTGGATCAGCAGTACAAAACATGGAGATGGTAGATGGGGTGTACAAGGAAGAACAATAAATGTGAAATTTAACAATGCCAGTCTTTTGTTTTTCTTGAATTTTGTATAATCGTTATTTCCCTTTAAATTCTCAGCCATTAAGATTTCCATGCTGCTTGCACTCTAGGTATCTTCTTCCTTCATCTGCCCCAAACCTGAACTCTGACTCTGGCAATCTGAGCTTTGATAGGCAAGTTTTCACTTTATCTTCCCATGCATCTATATCCCTTCCAAATCATGCTATTGTCTCCCTTTACTTCCTACCTCCTTTTTATGTGTTTTACTCTCTCACTAGAACATCCCATCTTGCAAGCATTTAATAACGACTTTTTCTTTAATTTACATGATACCAATTTTTCAATTTTTAAAAATTTTTATTTTTATTTCCAGTTATAAATTATAATCTTTCCCTATGTCCTCTTCTGTACCCATTAAGAAGGCAAGAAATAAAATACTCATTATACATATGAAGTCATGCAAAACATTTTCTTATTAACCATGTTTCCCTCCCAAAAAAGAGGGGAGAATGGAATAAAGAGAAGGGAAGAAAAAATATGCTTCAGTCTGCACTGTGGAAAACATAAGTTCTCTATTTGGAGGTAGAGAGCATTTTATATCATAAGTCCTTTGGAGATGTGATACATCATTGTATTGGTCAGATTTGCTAAATCTTTCACAGTTAATTATCTTTATAATATTGTGGGTATTGTATAAATTGTTCTTCTCGTTCTCTTTACTCTGCATCAGTTCATATAAACCTTTCAAGGTTTTTATGAAACCATTCCTTTCATCATTTTTTATAGCACAATAGTATTCCATCACAATCATGTGCCTTGTTCAGCTATTACCCAAGTGACAATTCTTTGCTGTTTTAAATAAAGATAAAGAATTGTTATAAATTTTATTTTATTTTTTTTACATATGGAACTTTTTCTGTTTAGTTTTGTTTTAAATCTCCTTCTGGCATAGTCTTAGTAGCAATATTGGTGGGACAAAGGGTATGCACAGTTTTTTTAGCCATTTGGGCATACTTCCAAATGGAATGGTTTAACTAGTTCACAGCTCCACCATCAGTGTATTACTGTACCTATTGTACCTATTTTCCCACATCCCCTCCAGTATTTGTCATTTTCCTTTTTTGTCATGTTAATCAGTCTTTTGGGTATGAGGTGATACCTCAAGAGTTGTTTTAATTTGCGTATTTCTGGTTATTAGCTATTTACAGCATTTTTTCATATGACTTGATAGCTTTGACTTCTTCCTCTGAAAACTGCCCCCTCATATCCCTTGACCATTTATCAGTTGGAGAATGGCTCCTGTTTCTATAAATTTGGATCAGTTCTCTGTATTTGAGAACTGAAGCCTTTATTAGAGAAGCTCGTTACAATTTTCTTCACCCCTAGTTTCTGATTTTGGCTGCATTGCCTTTTTAAATTTTATATAATCAAAATTAACCATTTTGTCTCCCATGAACCTCTCTGTCTCTTTTTTGGTCATGGATGATCCCCTTACCGATTATATATGACAGATAATATTTTTTCTGTTCTCCTTGGTATCAGTTTTTCTGTTAAGTATCTGAGATACTTTGTATGTAGCTTTTATTTGAATTTTAGAGTTGGTATTTTAGGATGTTAAAATAGAATCTAGGAATATAGGGCATTTTTGTGGTTTGAGGTTTTGAATAATCTTGATGCACTAAAGTATATTTATATAACTAATCAGATGCCATCAATACTGTACACATTCTGAGTTTCTCTAATTTCTTCTCACTATGCATCTCAATCATTTTTCAGTTTTTTCTTGTTTACATCAGAAGTAAAATTTTGTAAATACTTTACTGGCTTTGAAACTGCCATCTAATTATTTTGGGTACTTATTTAATTACTCATGGAAGGAGTATTAAAACAGGTCTACTATTTTCTAAACATTTCTCTCTTAATAGTTATAACCCATTCTACTTTAAAATTAAAACAGTCTCACCTTGGCAATTTCATGAAATTATTTTAAATAGCAAAGCAAAAGAGCATCAGTGATAAACTTGTCTTATACCAAACATTAACGAGGGAGTAGCATTGTAGAAAAGTAGTTTTGTAAACATGTAGTAGCTGTTGAGTTCTTATTTAACCTTGGTTGAGGGGATATTAAAGTAAAAATTTAATTGTGGTTACTTTTCTATATTTGTGGGGAATTTCCCATCCTTGCCTTGTGTTTATAACATTTTCTCAGCTATGTATAATTTAGTCACTTCCAGTCTAATGTATTTTCTTCTTAGAAATATTTCATATATCTGCTGATATATAGCTCCTTTGCCCTGAACAGTACAAAGTCCACTATCATCAAAAACTTTGAAGATTTCCCATACTGAAAAATTATCCCAGTTTAACCAAAGAAATTATACTAATTGTTAAAAATAGACATTTTTCAATTGATCTTATTCTTAGACTTTAAGTTTTTGTTTCTTCTCTATGGGCTATACAGTTTTTTTCAAATTCAGTTGGTAGTTTTGTTCTGTACAGTGTGTGTTGTACATACTTTATGGTGTAAACTTTTCTAGTGGATTGTACTCCTCTTATCAACTCTAGTTTTTACATAAGACAACACAGGGCCAAGAATAGGATGAATCATATGTTATCTGATCATATGTTATCTGAGAATACTTATTCTAAATTTGAGTTATTTTAGTTCCTAATTTAGATGTATGCCTATCCTGAAACAATGAATATTAATATTCTGAAACTTACAGTGATATAAGAGGAAAGGCAATTAAATATTTGTGATTCACTTTTTTCATTCACAGGGTGGAAAGGCAATTGAATTTTGTATTGCTCGATGGTGGGCAAGTCTTAGTGATGTCAATATTGATTATACAGTTTCCTTCCATGGGATAGTTTGTACTGCTTCTCAGTTAAACATTGTAAGTATAATCATGTTACATTTTTAAAGATATGGATTCTTTTTCTTATTGTGAAATCGTATACTGTCATGACAATCATATGTAAATTGCCCATCTACGGTGATTCTCCTTTCTGTATTTGATTAGTTTGATCTTAGAGAACAAATGTATTATTAGTAGAAGCCTACTCAGGCTCTCCCAGCCTGGTAGAGTTTTCTCTTTTTTTATATTTTTGTTTTCGCTTTTTGGAGGGCAATTGGGATTAAGTGACTTGCCCAAGGTGACATGGCTATTTTTTGTGTTAAGTGTCTGAGGCCGTATCTGAACCCAGGTCTTCCTGACTCCAGGGCCAGTACTCTATTCACTGTGCCACCTAACCGCCCCCTGGTAGAATTTTCTAGGGAAGAGTAGCAAAGCACAAACATATTGGACATATAACCCCAGGTATTGGTGAAATGAATCCATCCTATACATTACAGATTTAAGTTAATTCAGTTTAAATGGAGAAGTGACTATGATTCTGTCAATTTCAGGGTTGTGTGTGTGTGTGTGTGTGTGTGTTTTAGATGTTTAAATGTTTTTTAGTTAGCTTATACAATTATTCTGATCTACTTCTTTAAAATTTTAGTTTAATTTGAAACATGATTATGTAATGCTTTAATTATAGGCCCATTCATTTATCTTGAAGCCACTGGTGTTAAATATTTTAAAGCTAAAATAGTAACTAATTTTTAAACAAATCTTGTTTTTTCTCTAGCATGCATCAGAAGGAATAAACCGTTTTGACGTTCAGTCTTCCTTGAAATATGAAGATCTTGCCCCCTGTATAACTTTGAAGAGCTGGGTCCAAACTCTACGGTATTAATTGTATTTTTCTATGATCTATAAATATTAATAGCTTTTTGTGGGAAGGCATTACTCTTATCTAAAACTTGGATAGTCTTTGAATACCCTTATAATCCATTGCTAGAACTACTAGCATACCAAATCAAGATAGCCATGGCTGTTTTTTTTTCTATTTGCACCCCATTTGAAATACTTTGTGTTTGATGAGTTGAGTATCCCTCATATTTAGGAAGTTATCCTTTTTATTATATGCTAAAAATAACTTTCTATAAAATGGCTAAGTTAATGGAATCTAACTACTTATTTCACACTTAAACTATGAGGATAAATTAGAGATCGAGCTCTTTGAAAAAACAGCAATAGTAAATACAAGAAAGTATTATTTATTTTTATTGTTCAGATGAATCTGATCTTAATTCATGTCAGCATGGGCGCAATTGGCAAAGTACATTACAAGTAATCTAATGCTGGGAAGAAGTCTGGTAATATACAAAATATCTAGAAGTATGACCTAGAATTGAGAACAAAGCATGATAAAGTTGAAGTTCTATAAGATATTCAGCCATCCAGGTTGCTACATGTCAGCGTTTTAAGGCTGAATACCAAAAATTGAACTGCATCTCAGGGAAGTAGATGATCCTCACTATTAATTTTATTTATACAATTTATATACTATACTGAGAACTGTTTTTCTTTATTCTCTTTCTACACTATTAGTGTCTTGATTATTATTCTATTAGAAGAATTACTTTGTATGTTAAGTATTGTCTTATTTTTAAAATTCTTTATAGTGTGGCTTCAGTTAGATTTCTTATCCTTCTCTTATTCATCTTATCCAATTTGATTACACTTACCATCAGACTTACCTGGAGCTAAAATCTTAATCTTTTCACTGACTTTGTTTTGCCAAACATAATATTCTGGATAATTAATTTGGAAAGTCTAATTTTGAAGCTTTGGGATTGAATTTTTACCTACAGTAGTATACATATCTAAAAAAAAAATCACAGAATATTTTAAAATTTGTCCCTTTCTTTGATGCCTTCTTTAAATAATTTCAGAATGTCACAACAAAATTAAAGGGTCACTCTTTTGTATTATAGTTGATAATTTCCTCTAGTCATTTTCACCAAAAAGAATACCTAATCTCTATTTACAAATTAATCTTAAGTGTTTGATGTGAGTATTAAGGATATAGCTCCAATCCTTTTAGGCAAACTCCCTACAGGCCTTTGGTTGTATTTACTGTTGGAACAAATTAATTATTTTTTGAGAATTTAAAAATATTTGTTACTCAGAGATTCATTTGAATGTTAAGTATGTTTAAAAGAAAATTTATTAATTTTTTCTGTTAGTATTAAGATGTCACATTCCAGTTTTAGAAACATAAAGTACTATTTAATTACATCAATATTATTTTATGTTTAATTAAAAAGACTATAATTCCCTAATTACAGACCAATAAGTGCAAAAACAAAACCTTTAGGATCCAGAGATGTTTTACCAAATAATCGTCAACTTTATGAGATGGTCTTGACATATAACTTTCATCAAGTAAGTATTTGCATAAAAATGTTTTATTTATTTATGATCAAAATATGTATTATTTAAGTTTGCATTCTTTCTGTGAATCATCATAACTGAAAATTAAGGAGAGGATGTAAGAGGTGGAGCAAATAAGCAACAGTATTTATCCTAAAACATTTTGGAAACAGCACATAGATTAGTACCACCGTAATTCCTGTTCACCAACTAGCATTTAAGTGTCTGCTTTTTGTCAAGCTCTCTGCTAAGTACTGGAGATGTAGATAAAGGTTAAAAAAATAAAACAATCCAATGGAAGAGAAAACATGCAAAGAGCTAGGTACAAATGTGGTGGATATGTTATGATAGTTGAGAGTGATTTCAGAGGTAGGGCACTGAGTTTAAAGAAGATTGTGAAAGGCTTTTTGAAAAAGATTTTAGCTGAGACATGAAGGAACCCAGGAGGAAGGAATTAAGAGACAGAGTTCCACGCAGTGGAATAGCCAGAGTCTAGTGATTTGGATTGTTTTGTGTGAGGAAAAGCAAATAAACCACTATCACTGGATCACAGAGTAGTGGGGAGTAAGGTATATGAAGGTTATGGGTAAGAAGGGGAACAGTTTATGAAGGACTTTAAAAGCCAAAGAGAGGATTTTGCATTTGAACCTGAATATAAAAAGGAAGCCATTGGATTTGTATTAAATATTTAATGATTGGCTAGGGCAGTGCATCTGAGTGAAGGGTGGACTAGAGTGCAGAGTCACAAGGCAGAGAGGCCAATCAAAAGACTATGAAGTTCAGGTGTGAAGTGAAATGGAGGCCTTCACCATGGTGGTTTATAGTGTTAGAGGAGAAAAAGTTATGCTCAAGAGATGTCATAAAGGTAGGAATGACAGGATTTGACCACTACTAATTGGATATGAAAGGTGAGAGTGAAGATTTGAGGGTGACACTTCTGTTGTAAGCTTAAGGTGATTGATACAAGGATGATGTTATCCTTGACAACACTAGAGAAGTGAGGAAGAAGAGAGGTTTAGAGGAAAAGATGAGTAGAGCCCTTCAGTTTTAGATATATTGTATTTAAGCTGTCCAGAAGATTTCTACTTCTAGATGTCTAAAGGGAAATTAGAGATGCAAGACTGGAGGTCTACAGAGAGGTTAAGGTTGGACAAATAGATTTTAAAAGTCATCAGCATAGAGATGATAATTGAATTCATGGCAATTGATGAGGTCACTGAGTGAGATAGTGTATAAGGAGAAAAGAAGAGGACCCAGAACAGAGACCTGAGGGACAGTCACAGTTAGCAGATGGGACCTAGATGAAGATCCATCAAAGGAGACATATCCATCAAAACATCATATAGGTAGGAAAGGCAAGAGAGATTAGTATTATGAAGACCTGGAAAGAAGAAAGTATTAAGTACAAGTGTGAGATGTTTATTGAGAGTACCAAAGGATACAGATATGTTAAGAAAGATAAGGATTGAGAAAAGGCCAATGTATTTGATAATTAAGAGATCATTTAGTAACTTTGGAGAGCATTTTCAGTTGAATGATGAAGTTGGGAAGCCAGAAAAGGAAAGAAAGTGGAGGTATCAATTGTAGATGCTCTTCTCAAGGAAGTCAGCCACAAAAAGGAGAGAGAGAACAATAGCTAGCAGGGATAAACTATCACCTGAGGGTCTTTTTTTTCAGCAGACATTTACTAAGTATATAATGTGTGTGTGTGGGGGGGGGTACTGTGTATAAGGATGGAGATACAGAGATGAAAAACAGCAGTCATTGAATGTATACAAATAAGTATAAGTTGTAAAACGCTTTAGTGTCTAGGAGGTTTCAAGCAGAATATCTTGAGGCAATCAAGGATTAAAGCAGTTGATTCTTTCTGGGAAGGAATCAGAAGACTTCATAAGGAAAAAATGGTGAGAAAGTTGTTATAGTTATGGAGAGTGTGTAAAACAGTACACAGTAATACTGTAGAACAGTATTAGAAAGTTGTGTAGTCCAGTAATTTAAGTACCAGAGTTGTTTAGCACTGAACATATTAAATTAAAATTTACCATTTGAGAGTACCTGGATAATTTTGGAAATTTTATTGTAAAACTATTATTAGGTCTACCAGGTATAAATAATGAAGGAAAAGAATAGCATCTTTAACATGTCCCGATATACCTCTTCATAGCTATTTAATGTCTAATAGGTAAGCCCTCATTAATTTTCTTTAGACCAGCATAAGGTATGTGGTAAGTAACATGCCTCAGATTTTAAGGTTCTGTAGAAAATCACACTGAGAATTTTCTTCAGCTTTCCTTTTATCTGTCTTTTAGGAAAACATTGAGATATTGTTATATCAAGTACAGTACACAATTAAATGTTTATTAATATTTTTATTATAGTGATAATTAATCCAAGTATCTTCCTGTATAGAGGATGCTTTATTTTTTTATAAACAAGAAATAAAAGTTAAATGTTATTGTAAGAGAGTCATTTGTGGGTATAACTGATGAATCAGTTTTTAGTTGAAGTTTTTTTTTTTTTTCAGTCTTATCAATTCAGGAAAGTTTTTTAAAGATCAAATTGTGTACTCTCCTCACTTTCTATATCTTTATGAAGTTAAACATATATTTCTTTGTTCTTGTTGTATTTGAAATAAATATTTTATTTTAATCACAGTATTTTTACTTTCTTAGAATTTTTATAATGAAGACATCCCTAATCTTTTGTAAAGTATTAGCCTAATGAGCATATTACTTTGTCAAGTTCCCTTTTCCCATATTTCATTTTATCTTACAATTTTTAAAATTTTGTTTATTCTAAGCTTAATTTTTAGATTAATCTATTTATAGATTAATTTAAGCATTCTTTTATAAGGGTTTTTAAATTGTTAATTTTCTTTTTGAAGAAATCCTATTTGTATATTTTTTGTAGCCAAAGAGTGGGGAAATAACTCCAAGCTGTCCTCTGCTTTGTGAATTATTATATGAATCAGAATTTGACAGTCAACTTTGGATTATTTTTGACCAGAACAAGAGACAGATGGGATCAGGTGATGCCTATCCTCACCAGGTATCTTTAGAATAATTTCCTGACTTTAATCATGAAGTGAATATAGTCACTTTACTTAATCTGTATTTTTGACATGTCATATTTACTAAAAAAAGAAAAAAAATTGTGCTTCTAATACAATGTGAATTTCTTTTGGTTACCATTAGATTGTTAGATCAGAGGTATCCCATCGATGAGGGTTCTTAATCTGGAGTCCACACATCTGAGTTCATCAAGTGTATAAATTTTTAAACTTTTGATAACTTAATTGCCCATATAATTATTTTTTTTAGTAGTGCCATGTATCTTTTATTAACTTAAACACATACTGAAAAAAGGTCCATAAGCCTCACCAGATTATTCAGAGGGTTCATCGCTCGTGCGCGCGCGCACACACACACACACATGATTTAAGAACTCCTAGTATAGATAAATATAAATCAGTGTTAATGGGATATTTTTTACAGATTATCTTGTAAGACCTTTATGGACCGGATGGACATATGTTAGATGAATTCAGAACTGGTTGTATAACCAGAACCAAAGAATAGTTATGAAGAAATGTCACTAAGGGAATGAATGCCCCAGTAATCTGCCTTAGTTCTTTTGTATTTACCACTTTTGTCAGTGACTTGGATCAAAACATAAATAATAATCATATCTAACTTGCAGATGATACAAGACTTAGAGAAATAGTTAACATATTGGAGAACACTCAGGATTCCCAATAGTCTTGATGGCCTAGAAGAGTGGACTGAATCTACAATTTTTTATTTTTGTCCAATTCTATCAGTAATTGAGTCATGTTCAAAAAGTTAACTTTATAAGAAGAAAATGACTGAGAAATGACCAAAAGATGAAAGATTTCACACATCTTTGTGTGTGAAAAAGATCTGAGAGTTTAAGTGGACTCTATACTTAGTGTGAATTCAAAATTGGACTGTATTAATAGGCATATAGGCTGAATGAACAGATTGCAGGTAGTGATAACTGCCCTGTTTAGACTCCATTTAGAGAACTCTATTCAGTTCTAGGCACCACTTTTTAGGGAGAATGTTGATAGACTGGATTATTTCCAGAATGTGACCAGGTTTTTGAGAAAATTAGAGACCTTATCATTTAAGTTTCCATGGAAGGAATTATAGGTATTTAACCTAGATAAGAGAAGACTTAGAGGGTCAAATAGTTAACTCTCTGTGTTGGAAGGTTTAGATTTGTTCTACTCAGCCCCTGAAGGAAGAACTAGGAAACTAGGTGGAGATTTACACATAAACCACTTTAGGCTTAGTATAAAGAAAAGCCTCCTAGCAGTTAGCGTTTTCCTATGAAATGCTTTGTTTCATGTTCCCTCCTAAAGTAGCCTGTTCTTCTTTTCGTGGTTTCCCTATGGTTAGCTTTTAAAGAAAGCTAGATGAGTACTTGTCATGAATGTGTGGGAGGGATTTGTGAACTTTTTAAACTAGACTGGATGACATCTGAAGTTCCTTCTCTGTAATTCTGTGCCTCTTAAGTTGAAGAATTAAATTATTATTCCTATTAAGTTTCTAAAATAATTCACATTTTAGCTAAGACAAGAATTCATTTTCTTAGTATAACATATTTGCTTGAATAGTCTTTATTTCTTATAAACCCTTTTGCTTTTTTCAGTACTCTGTCAAATTGGAGAAGGGAGATTATACAGTTCGACTACAAATTCGTCATGAACAAATCAGTGATTTAGATCGTCTTAAAGATCTTCCATTTGTTATTTCTCATAGACTATCTAATACTTTAAGCTTAGATATTCATGAGAACCATAGTCTTGCTCTCCTTGGAAAGAAGAAGTCAAATAGTTTAACATTACCACCAAAGCATAGCCAGCCATTCTTTGTTACATCATTATCTGATGACAAGTAAGTAATATTGAATTAATAAAATAAACCAAATAATTGTTCATTTCTTGTATTTCGTAAGCTATATTTGTAATATGGAAAGGTTTCTTCCTCTTTTCTGCCTTATGCACTTTTTGGAATTCCAAGAGATGTTGGAGTTATTTAATTTTAGTTCTGATTTTTATATTTTAAAACTTTTTCCCTTCTTGATTTATTTTTCAGGATACCCAAAGGGGCTGGTCCAGGATGTTATCTTGCAGGATCCTTAACATTGTCAAAGACTGATCTGGGAAAGAAAGCTGTGAGTGTTTTATTTTACCTAATGAGTATGCTATTTAAAAAAAAAAAATCATGTTTCTACCAAAATGTTAATTAACCAAGACTTGCAGATATGTCAAACAAGCAAACAAAATTAGATGTGAAAAATTTTACCACCTCCTTCAGGTATTGTCAGTACTGTTGCTACTTTCTGTTCATATGAGTTTTAGAATTATTTGTTTTGGTTTTTTAGGCCATTAGCCTCTACTAATTTTTGAATGGTTAAACCAAGCTTGAACCTCCTGTTATATGACTGTCTGTGCTTTTTTAAAAGTAGAAATTCAAACTAAAGTGGTTCTAAAAAGCAAATGGAGTATTTCAAATCAAAATCTTTTTATTTCTAGATGTTCTGTTAGACTAACTTAAAATCGTGGACATTGACCACATTGTTACATTTTATCATGTTGCTTCTAAAAATTTATTCTTAAACACTGTAATGAACAGCAGAGTTCCCCCACAGTTCTACAAAACATATTTAGAATGGAGAATTTGGATAATTGAGTAGATAAATGTAATTTAAAATATAGGTATGCTATTTCTGGGTTACATTTTGTTCTTGCATGTTTTGTAAAAATGAAATTTATTTGGTTTGCATTTTTAGCTAATGCAGTTTGCAGACGTCTTTTATTTAACAGACAAATGCTGTTGCAGGCTTTCTTTTTGTAGATTTTTATTTTTATTTATTTTTTTTTTTTAGCTTTTCTCATCCACTGTAGTGTTAAAGATTTCTCTTCTGGAAATGACATTTCTCTATAGTCACTTCTCTTGAACATTACCCGTCAATTGCCATAATTCCATTCAATTTTAGCTTAGCCTTACCAGCAAAAACTAATCTAGCCTTTCATCATTTTGCAGCTTGACAGAATCTGCAAAAATTAAATCAGTCTTTTAATTTCTTTATGTTGGAGTTTATGAAAGTTGTTATTGGAATTGAATAGATTTGACAGGGGTATTTTAAGACCGTCCCATTTTTCCATTGACTTTGAACAGTATTCTTAGGGTTTGTTTGCACATTATAAAAACAAAACAAAAAACAAAACAAAACTTTGCCCTGGAGTCACTTGCCTCAATCTATACCTTATGTTTTCTGTAGAAATAAAAGGATCAGAATCTATTGGTACAGTGCTTTTTAGAAACACTGGTTTTATGTACAGATGTTATACACATGGCTCTCAATCTGAAATGTAGGGTTTACTTTTTGTTTATAGATAACTTATTTGTTTTTAACTACTTTGTGAGACCTAAATAGTAAAAAAAAAAAATTATCTTAATTAAGAAGTTTTTTTGCCCCATTAATATAAAATGCAGCAAATGAAAAATAGTTACTAGCTTTTGATGAGCTTCTGAGGCAATTGAGGAATCAAAGAAACTTAGAAAACTTGTGAGATTTGCTAGTAGCTATTGTCAGATTAATAAAATCCTGTTTTCTTTGAAGTAGAAGAGGAAAAAGCCCTCATTCAGTTTAATTTATTTTCCACCTCATTCTCATAATCATTCCTCATGAGATTTCTAGCTTTTATGGAGTTTCTTGTTTGAAAAGGTTACTTTACATAATTTTTCTTATTGTGACCACCATAAGTGGTACATTACTTTGCATGGTCCTTTTTGGGAAATAACATATAAAGAGAAATTGTGCTATTGTTTTCATTTAAACTAGCATTAGAAAAGTAATTTTGTATAGCATCTTGTGAACAAATAGTTAAATGTGATTTTCTAAGATTTGTTTTGATAATCATGAACTTTGGTCTGCTTGATCTTTGAGAGAAGTGTTTACAGCGTTTGCCTTGGAATAATTACCACATAAAAGACAATTATGCTTAAGCACATTAGCATGAAAAAATTGAAAAGTCAGTAGTGCTTTAAAAGCGTGTCAGTCTTCATCATAGACTTGACACTTGAAGTAGTATAATCCATACCAGTGGAAAATAAATGAGACCATATTCAAACAGAGGTGGTATCTCCATCCTGTGTAGTGTGTGCATGTTTTCTTACAGAATGTTGTTCTAACTCCCAGGGGCAGTCTGCAGCAAAACGACAAGGAAAATTTAAAAAGGTACTGAATGTCAGTTCTTGAAAAAAGATGTGTTAAAGCCTTTTTTGCATATGACTTAACATTTTTCTGTCCGTATATCTTTTAAAACCTTCCCCTCAATTTCCTTTCCTTTTAAGTTCTACAGTTCATTGCTACTAGCCACACCTCCTATAAACACTGACATGCTGCTTTTCCTAAATCTCTTTGAGCAGCATGAATTGCTATAAGACCCCAGTTCTTTATATCTTGTCTTTATGTTACTCTTCTAATCATAGCCTCTTAAATATTCATGATGTTGAGTTAGTTGTATTCTAGGATAAAGTGCTCTGCTACTCTCTGTCCTTGTATAAAGCATTTCCATTGTATTTTATATTCCTAACTACATTATTCAGTATTTTGATACTTTATGTGTCTAGAAAACTATAGGGGAAAAATTGTCTTTTTAAATCTCTGATCTTGATATGTATAGGTAAGGGTACAGGTTTGGTTTTTAGTGTCAGTCATTTAAGGGAGAAATTCTGTTTTGAAGGATTTCGTTTAATGAAATTTGCTACTTGTTCTTAAGACAATTAGTTCAGGGATGTCAGAGAGAGGAATGAAAGTGAACCTAGCAGAAAGTAGTAGCTGACATAGTGTACACTTTAGTTTATTACTGCTTGGAGAGCATCCTATAGGATTTTAAATAAGATCTATGAATAGAATTAGTCCCTCAAAGATCAATTGAAATGGGCAATTCTAAAATAATCTTACAGTTCCCTGTTTATTGGAACCACAGTGAAACCAGTATGAAAAATTTACTTGATGTCTTATTTTAATGAGACTGCTTTTTAAAAGGAAGTCAAGAAAAGAGTTGAAAATATTGAGTGTTTGGTGTAGAGGTGAAAAGAATCCTGGGAAATTTTTGGTTGCTTGAAGGTAAAAGGTATTAAAAGGTTACTGCTATTTAATATGGTAGCATGAAAAATGCATGAGTAGTTCAGTTACTAGAATTCATCTTAGTGATCTCTGTACTGAATGTAAGACCCTTGAGAGATAGGAATTGTCCGTGTGTGTGTGTGTGTGTGTGTGTGTGTGTGTGTGTGTGTGTGTGTGTGTTCGTGTTCCAAGTACCTAGCATAGTGCTTAGAACATGGTAAGCACTTCCTAATCAGTGCTTGTTGATTATTTATAGTACCCAACCAAGTTCATTGATTATGAAGAATGCTTTTTATATCAAAAAGGATTAGAAAAAGTACTGGCAGTAGTGAGAGGGGGCAGAGGTAGGGACCAGAATAACAAAGCCTCATTTCTATAAGACGTCTTCTTAGATACTGAAGATCTGTATAATGAAGCTGTTTCTTTGGACTGGAACTCATGGAAATGACTCTTTATCATTAAATAGTTTGGTGGCATGGTGGGTAGTTCACTGGACTTGGAGTCAGGAAGAACTGAGTTTGAATTATGCTTCAGATATGAGCTGTGTGACTGGGCAAGTCACTTACTCTCTCTGCCTCAGTTTCCTCATCTGTAAAATGGGGGTAATAATAGCAACTTCCTCACAGGATTGTTGTGTGGATTGAATGAGATGACATGTACAGCACTTTGAAAACTTTAAATAGCTATTTATATAAAAGTGTGAGCTATTACATAGTAAAGGCTAGTACCTTTACTATATTATCTGAAGAGCTACTTCTGTTAGTTCAGTTAGAGTAAATTTTGTAATGTTTTAAGAATTTGCAGAGTTGTAAATAATGTTTTATTGATGTTTAAAGATTAGTGAGTGATGACTTGAACCCAAAAGCATGTAATTTGAGACATAAAATAAAATCTTAAAAACCTGCTAAATCCATCTCTATTTTTAGCAGTTTATTTCAATTTTCCTGTCTCTTGTGTGTTGCTTTTTTGTGTGTTTTTGTCTCCTTCGTTCTCTCCCTGTATTTGATTTTTCCCGTTTCTCTTTCTATTACTTTTGCCCCATCCCCCTTTTACTTACCTTGCTGCCTTTAATGTGTTTAGCTTTCCTTGAGGTTTTATAATATTCCAAGGCTTAGTACAACTAGTGCTATAAAAAGAAAAAAAAATACCAATACTGTGCTCCTCATTCTTTAGACTCAAGTCTGCCAGAAACAATTTTATATTATCTTAGTATTTCTTGGAGAGATATCCTTGGAGAGGATATCCAAACTATGGCTTCGTCCTCTGATAATACTCTAACTTGAGACAGTTTTAGGTAACATTTATAGAAATATTGAAAAAGAAAATTATAATATGTTTTTTAAAAATAGTTTGGGGGGCAGCTAGGTGGCTTAGTGAGTAGAGCGTCGGCCCTGGAGTCAGAAGGACCTGAGTTCGGATCTGGCCTCAGACACTTAACACACACAAACAAAAACCTAGCCGAGTGACCTTGGGCAAGTTACTTAACCCCAATAGCCCTCCAAAAAATTCTCTCGCTGTTGGAGAAAAACCGGGAGAAAATGTGTAACTCAAAATCTTGTGGAAAAGAATGATGTAAACTAGACGTTAATAAAAAAAAAATAAATGCTCATTCTCATCCTTAAAAATAGTTTGGATAATATTCCAGAAAAGTTTAGTAACGAAGTCAAAATTTCCTTCCTTTTTAAACCACTTTTCTCATAGAATCAATGGAGGCTCCTTTCAGATTCATATTGAGAATCTTTTCTGAATAAGAGGCCAAGAGGGTGCCTCTCTTTTAATGTAAGAGAGCACTCTCTTCAGGCTAGTGAATTTATGTAGATGAGAGGTAAGTTTGGTTATCACCCTTAATCATTTTCCATTACACTGGCAAATAACTTGAATGGGCTTATGTTTCCTTGTTTTATGCTGATATGAAGTGGCTCAAGAGAACAAAGTTAGCTCCATGGGGTTACAATCTCCTAGAATTTTTTTTTTAATTTTACTATATGAATGGAAACCTTGTTTAAGAGAAAGAATTCGTTTACCTCCTTTTGTTTTATGAAGTTAGGTGCTTCTTTGAAGGCCGTAAACATTAGCCACTATAGGATCTTACACTCCTTAAGCCTTTCATTCAAGTGTGTGACTATGAAGATAAGGACTACTTTAGAAAACTAAGCCTGCCTGGTTGTTTCCTTAATTCATTTTTTTAGAATCTGTAGTATCCTTGATGGGGGCACACAGGCTAGTTAGTTCCTTATGTCTTCTCAGTTACCTTTTTTTTTTTTTCTTGCTTTTTCTTTTCCTTCTTTTTCTTTCTTTTTTTTTTTGGTAAAAGCTCTGTTTCTGAACTCATTTATTCTTTTGAGATCTTCCTTCCCCTCTTTAAGCTAGCTTAAAAATAAATTCCCTATTATTTTTTTTTTGTTTAAACAAATACTTTATTAACTTCTGTTTTACATCATTCATTTCCGCCAGATTTTGAGTTACAATCATTTTCCCCCCATTATTCCCCTACCCAACCTCCCAGAATAGCAGTCCCACAAGATATCGCTTCCTCCAATCTGCTGTCTCCCATACCTTCTCCCATACCCCCTTCGACTTTTCCATTAGAGGAAGGTGAATCTTTGTGTCCCAATGCCTGCACATCTTATCTCCCAATTATAAGCAAAAGAGTATTAATAATAGTATTTATATATATTTGAAACATTTAATGTTAAGACCTCTAATTTCAGATCCATTTCCTTCCTCCCTTGTCACCCATTCCCTCTTGGGAGATAAGTAATTCAGTATATGTTGTACATGTCTAGCTATGCAAAACATTATCATAGTAGATATATTGTACAAGGCTGCTTATAATTCCCTCCCACTCATCCCACCTCCCACCTGGTCCATTCCCTACATGATCCTGTCCCTCTTTTATAGTGGGTACTTCCAACCTCCCCTCACCCCAAGGATGCCCTCCCATCCATCATCCCTCCTCTCATCCCCCTTCCCCCTATCCTGCTGCAGGCTGAGATATCCCATTTAGTATGTATGTCATTTTCTCCCTGAACCAAATTCAATGTGAATGTGGTTTTGCCTTTTTAGCCTTCCTTATTCTCCCCCTCCTTTGCACACACTTCCTCTACATGAGATAGTTTACCCTACCATGTCTCTCCCCATCTCCTCTTGCCACTTTCCTCTCTCACCTCATAATTTCATCCCTTGAGTACTCTCCCTTCCCAACAAAATCAACCTATGCCCTCTATCCATATATAACTGTAACCATATACACACACATTCACATATGTATTCGTATGACCACACCCCCTTCTTCCATTATTTTCATAGTGGGAAAGATATCATTAGTCACAGATATTGCTTTTCCATATAGGAATGTAAATAGTTCAACTTTGATAAGTTCCTTTTGATTTCTTTTCCCTGATTACCTTCTCAGGCACCTCTTCCTTCTTGTGTCTGGGTGTCAAATTTTCTATTCAATTCTGGTTTTTTCCTCAAGAATGCTTGAAAGTCCTCTATTCCACTGAATGAGCATATTTTCCCCTGAAACAAAATACTCAGTTTTGCTGGGTAGGTGACCCTTGGGTTCATTCCCAGTTCTTTTGCCCTCTGGAATATCATATTCCATGCCCTTCGATCCCTCAGTGTAGAAGCTGCCAGGTCCTGGGCTGTTCTGATTGTGTTTCCACAATATTGAAATTGTTTCTTCCTGGCTGCTTGTAGTATTTTCTCCTTGATCTGGGGATTCTGGAACCTGGCTATAATATTTCTGGGAGTTTTCTTTTTGGGATCTTTTTCAGGAGGTGATCGGTGGATTCTTTCAACCTCTATTTTGCCCTCTGGATCTAAAACATCAGGCAGTTTTCCTTGAGAATTTCTTGAAGGGTGATTTCTAGGTTCTTTCCTTGATCATGGCTTTCAGGTAGTCCAATAATTTTAAATTGTCTCTCCTGGATCTATTCTCCAGGTCAGTGGTTTTTCCCATGAGATATTTCACATTGTCTTCTAATCTTTCGTTTGTTTGGATCTGCTTAACAGCATCTTGATTTCTCATAAAGTCACTAGCTTCCATTTGCTCCAGTCTAACTCTGAAGGAATGAATCTCCTCAGTGAACTTTTGAGATTCTTTTTCCATCTGGCAAATTCGACTTTTTAAGGCATTCTTCTCCTCATGCCCTTTTGGGCCTCCTTTGCCATTTGAGCTAGTCTATTTTTTAAGGTGTTGTTTTCCTCATTCAGGCTGTTGACCCTCATTTCATACTTTTCCTGCATCCTTCTCATTTCTCTTTCTAATTTTTCCTCCACTTCTCTTATTTGATTTTTAAAGTCCTTCTTAAGGTCCTCTATGGCCTGCAACCTGCTCATGTTTTCCCCTGGGGCTTTTGGAGCAGGACTTCTGACCTCACAGTCCTTTTCCGCTCTATGCCCCCAAAATAGGAGTCTAGGGTTGCATTTTTCTGTTTCCTTTGCCTTGGCATGTTGCCACTTAATTGCTTGACTTTTGGGCTTGTTGCTACACTATGGCTTTAAGGCCAGATAGAGGAATTTTCGTCCCGAACGTGTGGGGGCAACTTCCGTTTCTGGCAAGCTGTAAACCCACCCACAACTTCCACCCTAGATCACAATCCAGATCCAGGGAGGTTAAAGCAAGAGCGATTACCCCCCAATACTGATCGCTGGATCTCCCCACGATTTGTAGGCTGGGAGCCGGAAATGCCTCTGAAAACTACAAAATGGCGTGTCTCCTCAGCGGCTTCTAGCCCCCAGGGGAGGGAGCTGGCGCATTCCCCAAATACAGGTCCCAAAGTCCATAGGACACTAACCTCTTACTTTGTCCTAGGCATGTCTATGTTGATAATTCTGGAGTCGCCACAGCTCCTGGTGTTCTGGGGTTCCTCCAGCTGGCTGCTGGCCCTGCCGCCCTGGGGCTAAAACCTCGGCTCAGTGGAGCCTGGGCGCCGGCTCGGCTCCTGCGCTCTGCGCGCTGCCGGCTCCCAGACCACTGCGCTGGTCCTTCCTGCAGGGTGCTGGGCTGTCCTCAGCGGGAGGTTAGCTTCTCTGTGTCGTTCTGTGGGTGCTGGGGCTCCAGAAGATTTTCAGAGTCCTTTTTTACATAGTTTGTGGAGAATCTGGGGGCAGAGAGGCTTGGATGAGCTGTTTCTACCCGCCATCTTGGCTCCACCAATTCCCTATTATTTTTAACATTCTGTTACCACCAACAATGGATCTTCTATATGTATTTGATTCGGGGCCAGCATCTCTCTGCCTGACTTCATCATCTTAAATGCTGTTGTCATTTCCACACATAATAGGTCAGGTGATAATAATGTAATAGCATGTTTATAGCACGTTAAAATCTACAAAACACTTTATACAACAACCATGAGAGGTGGTACTATTCTTATCCCCAGTTAACAGTAGAGAAAACAGGCAGAAAGAAGTTTAAGTGGCTTGCCTAATGTCATACACCTAGCAAGTGTTTGAGGAAGGATTTGATTTCAGATCTTCGTCACTCTAAGTCCACTGTTGTATCCATTGTACTATCCAAAGTATAGATGTAGGGACTCCACTCTTCGATAGATCATCATAGAAATACTGAAAGATCTGTTTCATTTCATATGTGTTTGTTGTCCTTCCAATTTAATCTCCAAATGCTTTTGGATGACCTAGCTTAATTGGGACTATTGCCAAACTAGAACCTTGTTTTCTTGTCAGCTGCTCAGCCGCTTTTTGTCATTTTGTGAAGTTAAAGTGCTAATCATCTTCTATTATCTTTTTCTATGTTTAGTAAATGAATGTGTAGACTGATCCCACATTGCTCTTAAATGGTTGCTGTCACCTTCTCTTTATGGCAGTTGCCTTGTATTTCTTCAACTTTTTAAAAAATATTCAGTGTCTTCAATTTATTTCTCATTTTCCATAGTGGACAGGTCATTTTAAACAGATTGGATTGGAAATGTTATTATAATTGGAAGCAGTATTATCTATAATAGGAAGTAGTATCTTCTAATTTGCTGTTTTGACCTTTGCACTAACCATTGGATATAACTACAGCTCTATTCTTGGAGAAAGTGTTTATGATAAATAAGGCTTCTGAATAATCTGTAAACTTTTGGTCTCTTAAATTTCTCAATTTTCAACCATAATTTCTGGCATTTTTCACCATTCTCCTTTATGTCCACCTTCACAGTAGAGAGTAACTGACAGCATAATATGTGTGACAACATAACTGTTGTCTTAGTTTAGAGGATCTTGTTGGGGTCTTCATAGATTTTCCTCTATATCTATCCTCTGCAGGAGATTTTGGTACATAAAGCTGTATTTTTTTTTTTCGTGAGATACTGTTTACCATATTTTGTTGTGAGTAATTTCAGGCAGGATGACATTGTGTCCCATGAAATGATGTTTCTTATTGCCTCTGGGTACAGAGTGAATCCAGTTCTACTAAGCCTCTTGTTCATCTCTCTGAAAAGAACCTGTGAATTTTCCATTTAACTAAGCCAGTTTTCTCTTCTCTGTTGATGTTCCTGTAGGTGTGGTCCATAGTATAGGTGTGGTCCATATAGGCAGCCTAATAAATTAGAATTTCTTTAAAGCATCCTTTTTTTTTTACTTTTTAGCTAGTTACTGCAGAAGCAGAAGATTGCCACATAGATATTTTTTTTTAGATAGATATTTTATGATTTTTGTCTATTCCATGGTCATTATGGTCCTAAAAATAATTCACTCTTTGACCAACCTTTTGACGAGCTTTTGTAACGTAAATGGGATGAGTCCTGAGGCAACAAACACAGTTTGATACTTGGGCCATATTTATTACCATCTGATAACAGCATTTGTGAAACCCAGTTTACTACTATGCCACAATGAGGCACCACAGTACGTAGGGCTTTTATAGAGAAGCAAAGTGATTTTTACAAATAGCAAACAAGGGTCTATTTGTTGTATTATGCTTAAAAGATACTTTTGAGTTGACAGCTATAGGTAAACCTGTTTTAAGTAATACTTATTCAGAGGTCAGCCAAAACAATTTGACCTAATAGAAAATGTCGGGGCAGCTAGGTGGCGCAGTGAGTAGAGCGCTGGCCCTGGAGTCAGAAGGACCTGAGTTCAGATGTGGCCTCAGACGCTTAATACACACAAACAAAAACCTAGTCGTGTGACCTTGGGCAAGTTACTTAACCCCAGTTGCCTTCCAAAAAGAAAATGTCAAGTACTTAAAGTGCCTTCCTACTCTGTAGCTATGTTTTTTGATTGGCCTATTAACTTGTAGAGTAATTTCTCAAAATTTAGGGGAGAAATAGGTATTTCTGCTTGTTTTGAATAAACATTGTTAGAATCATATTAGGTACACACAGAAATGAATAAAGGAATGAGTAATGAATTTGATAAAGCAAATGTAAAATGACCAAGTTTCTCTTCTGATTAGAAATTCAAGCTAATATATCCATATTTGTGTTAATATGCTATATTTTAAATAATCATTTTAATTTTCTTGATGTTTATGTTTATTGAATCATCTTTTTGTTATCACTGGTTTAATTTTATTTTTCTGTGTGAAATATAGATTATCAGGCTTTAAATAAAATAGCTTCTTCCTCAGCCCCCAGAATCTTTTATAGATTATTTTGGCATTAATTTCTGTATTTATGAAAAAAGAAGTTTGAGATTGCTAGAATTTACTTTGTTTTTTGTTTATTCTTTAGTTAAAAGTTAAGCCATTAGTGGCACACATTTAGAATACCTACCTACAATTCTGTTTTCTCTGCTTCCCACCATACGACAAAAGTCATTCTTATGTGTACCTAAATTTGGAATTCCAGAGAACTACCACTCTCCTAATCTTGCATCCTGGGCCTCAATCCACATCTGGGCTAGACATTTCTAAAAAGAAAACATTATTACTTCAACTTAAATTATTGTATATTTTTAAAACTAAAACAGTTATGCTTCTATATTTCCTTATATGGGAAAACTGATACTTAAGATGTGTATAGACAGTTTCTGATCATAAGAATACCTGGCCACTGGAAGAACTTCAGTGTATTCTTTTCAAGGCAATCAATCTTTTAAAAGGCTATGTTGATGATAAAATAACTGAATAGCCCAAAAGAAAAATAAAAAGCAGAGATAATATATTGTTCCTTGCATAGAGATCATTTACAAATCATCTGTTAATTATCCTAAATCTCTTCACTTGCCTTTTTTCTCTGTATATGACTGAAAACAATCAGTTTATACATTTAGATATACATACATACATACTTATATGTGTACGTATTAGTAAAATTTTAGCTATATACCTTTTGGTATCACTATTTAGCTTTCCCATAGTCAGATGCTTTTTAGTAAATACATTTACTATAAAGTTTTTTGAAAATAAAATGATATTTTCATAAAATTGAACCAGTTAGTTCATGAGGGTACCTATAAAGGAAGAAGGTAGTAAATAAGTATTAAAAAGTCAGAATGTTTGGCCAACTAAAGTGAAATGTAGAAAGCATTATTTAAATGCAATGAATTTTTACTCAAAACCACTATATCCTATTTACCTTATTACACTAGTGTTAAAGATGTGAAAGGAACTACTCATAAAAATGCCATGTTGAAAGTATAAGTTCCCTAGGTTTAAGTTACAGTTTATTTTATGGTCCAAGTGGACATGTTGTTGTCTTATTATAATAGCTCCTTTTCTAAATCATTTTAGTTTGTAGAGTGGTTTACATTATTTTTCTTTTAACAATTCTATGTAGTAGATGAAACAGGTATTATCGACTGTTTTACAGGAGAGAAAATTTAGGGTTATAGAGAATAATTAATTTGTCAAAAGTTATGCATCTACTAAGTAGCTAAACTATAATTAAAAACCAGGTCTTTTAACTCTGAGTCCAGTGGTCTTTCTACTACATCTTTCTGTGAAATTTTTCCCATCCTGTTCACATCAAAATCAAATCAATTCAGTCAGTAAATTTAACAGTATGCAATCAGTATCTATACAATTCTGTTTCCTCTGCTTCCCACTATGTTGGTTTTTGAATAGTAGAAAGAGCCATCTAAACAAGGGTCTCAAGTTGACATTATTGTGGGTAGAAAAGGGCACATTGTGGGAAATAAGAGAAAATTAGGAAAGAAACTCAGAATGGAGAGGAAAAACTAAAACCGTCTCATTGCAGAATTAAAGTTTAACATAATGTCACCATTTTCACAGGCTTTATTTTTTGCTAAGAGAATGAAACAATCGTTATATTTTGTTGGTTGTGATAATTTCATTATTCTAATTTTCTAATACATAGTAATTTCTTTTGCCTCTAATTTGATTCATTTTTGCAAAACCTGTTTTCAAATATTTTTAATATTAAAATGTTAACAGAAATTATGTAAATCAAGAGAATTCAACATATTCTAATTGCTTTTTTTATTCCCATTGTCTTTAAGTACAGTACATCAGAAATCTCAGCTTTGTTATCAGCCTTGGAAAGAATTTTGATCAGACATTTTTAGTACTTGTTTTAGTTCACCTTGGTGATCTTCTTTTATTTACATTTTCATAATAGAATTTTCTATATGTATCATTTAATCCCCCAACTTAACATCACAGGTACAGTACATCTAGTAAGATATTCAAGCTTATAAGCAAATGAAGAATTATATATTTTCTTTATGTTAAGGTTCTATATTTTTAAGTTGTATGGTATTTAGGAATATTATTAATTAGCATGAAAAAGAATACTTTTGGTTCTGTTATTGTATTAGATTGGGGACAAGGGCAATGATACAGTGCTTTGCACCAGCTAGGCCATAAAATATTAGTTAATAGTGAAAAGTATTACAATGGATATGCTACTAGGGACTTTATGTCTAGATGACCTTTCCCCCCCTTCACTTGTAATCCTTTCTTAAATACTTTGCATGTAAGTCACATTTTTTTTTTAGCAAACTTTACTTACCTCAGTATACTGTTGCTTACCCTTCCATTGCTTCTCTTAGAATAGCAAAATGTATTTTAGTTACATACTGAGCTCAAGGTTTTTGGATATGGGGAATTTAGAGTCAGCATAAAATAAAAAACTTGTAATACAGTAAAAATACTGTCTGTTGTAGATAAACTGAGAAATATATTTAACTATTTCTGTTTGTATTGGGACCATCTGATATTATAGTCCAAAAATGCACCTTAGTAGTCATTTCATAATGGTAGTATGCAATTTTGTTTTCCAGTGAATTTATAATAATTGACTTTTAAAGAATTAAGTGAAGATGTGTTGTTATAGTAACTAGAATAATGGAATGTTTGTGTTGAAGGAACATTTTAGGTCATTCAGATGATAATTGTTACTTAGAATGGAGGGAAGGGGGAACTATAATTCTTACTACAGATAGAATTAAATCATACAAGAGTTTTTTAAAAATATGCCCCAATTCTACATATAGCCACAATTCCACCTTAATTTCAGTCTGACAAAAATTTGGGGCTATTTGTTATAAGTTTTTAATATCTTTTCCCTACTACTAGATAGAAAATATAGAATTACAACCCCCTCACCTTCATCCTCTCACCCTTTAACTTTTTACTCTATGGATCCTCCTGATTGAATCTGTCTCTGACCCCATTAGCAAATTATGACTATTTTATTTAGAATTCAGAGAAAAAAGTTTAAAGTCAATGTACACTGGAATTTGTAATGAAATGGCTTCATTTTTGGTTTCTGGAACACATTTCAACAAAACACTAATATATGAAAAAATTTCATATGTCAAATCATTACCAGGACATTGTTTTTTCAAAGATATTAATTCTTCTACTTTGACCCAAGAAACTGATATGTCTTTCCCCCAAATACACAGGATATAATCCCTGTTCATTACTACTTAATACCTGCACCAACAAAGACAAAGAATGGCAGTAAAGACAAAGAAAAGGATTCAGAAAAAGAAAAGGATATCAAGGAAGAGTTTGCTGAAGCCTTGAGAGATCTTAAAATACAGTGGATGACAAAGTATGTTAATTTTTGTTTTTAATATTGCCTTAAAAACCTTATATAAAATGGAATTCACTAGAAAATTAATGATGAAATTTGGTCACATCTTGTACTAGCTTATTATTCTAGAAGTTATCTTTTTACGTTTGTAATATCCAACAGAGGCATGTTTTAATATATTTCCAACCCGTTCCTTTGCCCAAGCACATAACTGCATTTCTAAATGACCCCGTATTTTCTCATCGTACTCACCTTCTAAATCAGAAAAGCTGTGATGTTAAACATTTCCGGTTCTAACGGAAATGAAATAATGACTCTCTTCTCTTTACAGGTTGGATACTAATGATATTTATAATGAATTGAGAGAAACCTTCCCTAATCATCTTCCTTTGTATGTTGCAAGACTTCATCAACTGGATTCTGAAAAGGTTATGAATTATTTATGCTATAGATGAGTCTTGTGTTTGAAATTAAGATTCAGTCTTATTTTTGTGATCTGAGTCGCATTAACCTGGGAAGAGCAATGAAGGAGTAGAGAAGATACTTGTCCAGTGGTAGCATTTTGTAACAGATGAGACACTACTTTTTGTTATCTGCCTTAATGGACTTTTTGAGTGTAATCACAAGTTGAACTTGTGATTTTAAAATGCTTGAATTTTTTAAATGTTTGAATTTAGTTCTGAAAATGCTTAAATTGGACCATATCTCATAGGTGCTTATAAGCAGATAGGAATCTACTTAATATCTTAAAACCAACAAGTTTGTAGTAGATAATAGAAGGTGATTTTATGGAGAAATCCATTAAGTTTAGAAAAGAAAAGAACATGTGTCTGAAATTAAAACAGGAATCACGGACAGAGATACTAATAACTACTGCTTTATTTCTCTTTATGAAGAAGTTGGTAAGAAAATTAATTTCACTTTATTAAATAGTTATTCTAAATAGCTTTTGTGAATAGGATTGAATAGAATGAAATAATTAAAAATTTTCATATTCAGTTTCTTATGTATAAAATAAGGGGGTGGACAAGACGGCCTGCAAGATTTCTCTATCCAATATAATTTCTATATCTAATCTCTTTATCCAGTGATTACATTTTATGAGCATGGTTGTTCTTACTAATCCTCCCATAATTCCTTTCACTGCTTCCTCAAAAAGAAATTATTTCTGTGTTTAGTTTATAAGATAAAGATACTTTAATGTTTTAACTTGTTTCCCCTAACCAGTTTTATTATTCACTCTTTCCTTAGTCTTCCTACCAGGTATTGGATGTAAACCAGGTAAAAGGAAGAATTCACTTTAGTGATAAAGGCATGTGAAAGTGCTTAAAATTTGAGCCAAATTTTTTAGAGGCAAAAGATTATGGCAATACTTTGGGTGACATGAGAGGACAGCCTACAGGGTTCCATATGTGTACACACATGGTTTGAGTTGTAAATTTGTGTGTTCTACCTCTTAGGTGGTTGATACTTCAGAAATGAGGCATCTAGATGTAAATAAACATGTTTCAGTGTATAGACACATGAAATTTTACCTTTAAATTTCCTTTTTCCTTTCCCCAACTTAGGAACGAATGAAAAGACTTAATGAAATTGTTGAAGCTGCAAATGCTGTTCTCGCTCACATAGACCAAACAGCTCTAGCAGTTTATATTGCAATGAAGACTGATCCCAGGCCTGATGCTGCTACTATAAAAAAGTACCTGACCAGTAAATACTCTTTCTTGCATCTCATTTTTAATCACTTAAAATAGGATTTAATGCTTTTTAAGAATATAGAAAATGAAAAAAATATAATTAGATTTTGCTATTTCTAGTATCTCTGCATTCTTAGTTTTTGAGGGTCTAGTGCCATAAGCTATTTGTGATATAAGAAAAATGATGATATAGTAATGGATTTCTCATCTTTATTATCCAATCTATCAGTTGATATTGGCAAAGGGGGAAGTATATTGGAATATAAATATATTTTCAACTATACTAGCATGAAGAAATATGGGATAAAATAAATATGTGATAACATTCAAGCACTAATAATCCATTTGGGATTTCAGTAGCTGCTTGTCCAGAATTTAAAATTTATTCCATGCCTAGATGGTTCCATTAGCTAAACTAAATTGACAAATCATATCTTGTTTGAAGAATTCAGTCTTAATTTGTATTGTGGTTTTAGCAGAATCTTAGATTTGGAAGAAAGGATTCCCTTCCACAAATTTCCAGAGTAATATTCATGCAGCCTCTGCTAAAAGTTTTCCATTGTTGGGAAACCACCTCCCTTAAGAGGTAGCTCATTCTAATTTGAGAACATAGTTAAGGTTTTTTTTTCTTTGTTTGAAGCCCAAATCTGCTTCCTTTCAACATCCCTACCTATTGCTTCTCTAGGACCACGCAGAACAATCTTAATTCTGTTTTCACACAGCAGTTTTTCACATATTTCAATAAAATTCTCATGTCTGAGATAAAGTATTTTCTTCCCTAAGCTGGGTATTGACAGTTCCTTTAATTGATTCCTATAGAGCCTAGCACTACCCCCTGTCTCCCTACCTTTCACTATCCTAGCTCCCATCTTGGATGGGCTCTCTTTAGTCAATATTGTTCTTGAAATGTGGCACCTAAAATTCAACAGAATTAAAGATTTAGCCTGGCTGATGAATTAAAAGGAAATCTGAATATTTGTATTTGTATTATGTTGTCAAGGAAAGGAGTACTGGCTATCTAACTGTGTGACTTGGAGCAAATTACTGATTCTCTCTGGGCCTTAATTTTCTTCCTTTGTTAAATGAAAAGTGACCTGAGTGAGGTCCGTTCTGGCTCTGATTCTGTGATGATTTTGTTGCACTTTGGCTTTAATATAAAAGAGAAGGAGAGGGATATTGGTTATGTTTTTCAGCAAGTTTTTCAATTAAATGAATTTTCTATGTGCTTGGAAATTATTTTTTAATAATCAACCATGTGCCAAAATTCATACATGGCACCATATTTGGAATGATTGAAAAATACCAGTTCTTCTTGTGAAATATTATAAATTACTAGGTAAATAACAATTTAATGAATATTGAATTTTAGACTTTAGATTACATTTAGGTTTATTTCATTCGTCATTTAACTTTTTTATGGTTTTACTGTGTGATCATGAAAAGAAATGATTTAATTTATCTGAGTTGTATTAAAGGATTACATAGAACACATAGCAACATTACGATATTTAATGTTCTACTCCCCTGCCCTTGTCTTTTTCATGTACTTATGATAAAAAAAAATTGCATACATAAGGAAAGCCTAGAACTGTGTTTTTACTAGATAGTTAATTTTAGCTGCTGTTTCTATTTCCAGAGTCTACTTTATGAGTTCTGTCTTACCCAAATATTAGGGATACCTTAACTCAAATAATATGTAGTAGTCAGTCAGGAAATATTTGCTAAGTGCCAACTATGTGTCTGGCACTATGCTACCTGCTAGAGATACATATATGGAAAAGAAAGATCATCCCTCAAGCTTACTATCTAATGGAGTAAGACACTTCACAAAAGGAATCTGAAAAGGTGGACAGGGAGAAAAAAGAAAAGCTCCCTGACATTGGGGCATGGTAGAAAAGTTAGAAGACTCTCGGAGTAGTGCAGCCAGGTGGGAACTAAGGAGATATCATGGCTTCTACCCTCTGATCAAAGGAGCAGAGGGTAGTGATGAGATGTGAGTGCTAAGGTTTCCCAGTAAGTCACTAGGGCATGGTGAATCAGTCACTATGTAATAGTTCACTTGGTTTTTATTTAATAAAGCAAAAATCTTATGTTTTGTGCTTAATAATTATGACTTGCAGAAAATATGTTAGCTTCGTTTTAGATTTAAGCAACATTTAGGAATTTTCACTGTCAGGTATTTTTCCCTTCTGATTTGCAGTGACATGGACAAACAAAAATCTACATTAGTAGATGCTATTTGTCGAAAAGGATGTGCATTGGCTGACCAACTTCTTCAGTTGCAAGCCCAAGATGGGGCTATTTCATCAAGTGACACAGAAGGAAAGGAGGAAGATCGAGAGAGCTGTTTAGATTCCCTTACAGAAACTTTCTGGGAAACCACAAAATGGACTGACCTTTTTGACACCAAGGTAGTTTTTCAGTATTTTACATTTTTGTTTATGTTCATTGTTGAGTACTTTATTACCTCTGCCTATGTTCCAAAGCCTGTTTTCCTAATTTACTGCTGTCTATCTTGTCTGTTCAATTATTCTTTCATTGCTGTACTTACTGCATGGGTGAATTAGCACCAGACACTAAAGTGGGCTATGTGCAAAAATCCTGGAAAGTAGGCTTTAACCCTTTCTCTTAAGAAGATTCTGCTTTCTCTTTAGAAACGTTTTCTGGTACTCTTCCAGTTGTGGGTATAGAAATTCTTGAATTAACCTTAAAAACACTTTGAGATTATTTATAGTTTTTAACATAAGCAATCCACCAACATCATTTATTTCTCAGGAGCCAGACAGTATGCTTCATAATTAGTCCTTTGGGGTTGTCTTAGGTCATTCTATTGCCAAGAATAGCTAAGTCATTCACAGTTTATCGAACAATATTTCTGTTACTGTGTACAGTGTACCCCTGGTTCTGTTCATATCACTATGCGTCAGTTCATGTAAGTTTGTCCAGGTTTTTCTGCAATCATCCTACTTGTCATTTCTTATAGCAGAATAATATTACATTACAATCATGTACCACAGCTTTTTAGCCATTCCCCAGTTAATGGGCAACATCCCTTTGCTTTCCAATTTTAGCCACCATGAAAAGAACTACTATAAATATTTTTGTACGTATAGGTTCTTTTTCCTCTCTTTGGATGTCTTTGGAATATAGACCTTGCAGTGGTATTGCTAGATCAAAGTTGTATGCGTAGTTTGTAACCCTTTGGGCATAATTGATATTCCTGTGCAGAATGGCTGGACCAGTTCACAGCTCTAACAAATAGTGCATTAGTGTCCCAATTTTCCAACATCCCATGTTTTCCTTTTTTTGTTATATTAGCCACTCTGATTGGTATGTGACGGTACTTCAGAGTTGCTGTAATTTGCATTTCTCTGATCAGTAGTCATTTAGAGCATTTTTTTCATACAACATAGTGTCATCTTAGGAAGTAGTGGAATGGATTTTCATGTATGTGGTAGACTTTAGAATCTATTTATACCTCCTAATCTGTAACTTCCAATTTATTTCCCTTATTATTTCAGTGTTTGTTTTAAAGGCATACTAGAATTGAATTTCTTAATTTAGATCAACCAAATATGACAAATCATTTTGTTACTAAAATTGTTTGAAAAGCAACCAGAAATTTAGTGGAACTTTTTTTAGTGGTCTTCTTTTTAACAAATGGAGCATTGGAGGAGAATTTTGCAAACTTGGTTAAAAAATTTTTCTTTGGAGTTTGGGATTCACAAAAGCTCTAATACCCATTTAGGAAGTTTTTACCCCCTTGTAACTTTTTTCTCCCATCAGAGACTTTATTGCAGAACAGTAGAATAATTATTTTTCCTCCAATATATTATGCTTGATGAGAGCACCATGAAAAGTTTTTATTTTGTTTGTATTTTGATGGTCATACTTAAGGATCTGGATTATTTGACTACTTAAACTAAAGAAATATTCATTTTAAAAATCTAAAAAGGCAGTTATAGTTTCCACATCAAGACATTACTAGAAAACATAACATGCAAACATATTTTCTAACTTCTTGCAGATAAAACCATTTACTCCTTGTTGCCTGCGTGTTCTCTGTATCTCTATTACCAGTAACCAAGTTCCAGCCTCTGTCAATAAATAATTATTAAAAATGGGAACAGAATTTAATTTTTAGTGCAGAATTTTATTTTGTTCTGACCTAATTATTTATTATTTTCTTGTGCATATTATTTTCATTAACTTTTATAGTTTTAAGAATGTATGGGTGTCAGAAGTTGCAATTCATTCATTTTCACCCCCTCTTTATTATTATTAAATAGCTCAGTAGTAGTCAGAGAATTAAGGAAGAAATGATTTTTTGGACATCCATATGAATATTTTTGATTGTTGGCTTTTGTCTCTGTAGTATTGCTAAAACTTATTTACAAAAACCCATTTTTGCTACAGATCTGTGGGGTTTTAGAGTATTTTCTCCACAATAACCTTGTGAAATAAGTAATATAGATGTTCTTTAGAGGACAGAACTGAGGTTTTGAAAGGGTTGAGTGGCTTAGCCATGGTCACTCAGATTGTCTGAGGCGTATTTTCTCCTAGAGGCAGTCGGGAGCCCCTGGTGCTTCTTGGACAGGGGAGTGATGGAGCTAGAAAGACAACAGTCCTTTCTTCTGAGCTTCATCATGTTTTATTGTGTTGGATTATTCTACATGTGCTGACTTTACACAATTTCTTTTCTGTGTAATTGTTACCTCCCTAGTAACATATAAGTTCCTTGACAGCAGGTACAATTTTATATTTTTGTCTTTGTGTCCCTAGCACTTAACAAGTGTTTCAAAGGGGTTGTTGACTGATTGGGGGGAAGGCATTAATAAGTCTGTATGCTAAGTTGAAAGATTTCTATTTCTCCTGTAGTCATAGCATTTTAGTGCTAAAAAGATTATAATGCCTTAATTTTATAAATTGGGAAACAGAGAGGTTAGATGGTGTTTTTTCCAAAGACAGTGCACTGATTTAGTAGCATAAGCAAGATTAGGTCCTAGGTCTCATTCCTCTCAGTGAACTAGTCTTAAACTATACTGTACTGCATACACACTGTTTATCAGTTTTTGTTTGTTTAGCTTTAATAGGAATTTGGCAAGGAAGACACATCTTTCTAGTAAGGGGAGACAATATGTACATACAAAATTGATACTAGGTGTTTTTGGCAAGAAAGCACTAAGCAGCAGGGAAGTCCTAAATTAGAAAGTTGAGTTTGAATTGAGTCTTGAAGGAGTATAGAGGTACTAAGAGGTAGAAGTAAGAAGGGAGTGCATTCTGAAGTAGAGGGTCACATATTACTTTTATTAAGTAAGACATGACCTGTAAGAAGGCCAGTTTGTTGGGGTCATAGTCTACGCACACAGAAACATACCGTGTAATACATATCATATAATATATGTAATATGCACAGATATGTATATTAGTATAATACATACATAAAATATAATTTATAATAAAGGCAGGCTTTTTTAGGAAGGACTTTACATACCAAAAAAGAGTTTATATATTTGATCTTAAAAGTAAAAGGGAGTTTTTGGACTTTATTATAGTGATATAGTCACATCTGAGTTTTTGGAATATCACTTTGGCATGTGTTTAAAATACATTGCAAAGAGGACAAAAAATTTTGAACTCAGGAAATTATAGCAGTCATCTATACAACATTTGATAAAGGACTGAATTACATAGTAGTTGACATGTGAGTGAAGAAAAGGAGGCATATATATATATATATAAGAGATATTGTAGAATTAAAATCATCAAAATGTGTTACTTGTTTAAGGGAAATACTGGGACAAAAAGAATTCTAGCAAAGGAGGGTTAACACACAGGAGACCACCACCTATGAGGGATTTATATCCTAATCAAATGATTAAACAAGGAGCTACATAAGAGAACTGTTTCAGCAGCATCTCAGAGTAGCCCTCCCTCCATGTGTTTGGAGGGTTTTTTCCTATTGGCAGAAGATCCTAAGATGAAGAAAATTATTTTCCATTGACTTATGAGGTGTTATGGATGGTTTTATTGAATGTGTTTTAATTTATGTTGTGGTTTAATTAAATGTTTTATTTCTGGGGATTTGCTTGGTCTTTGAATAAAGTATATATCTGATCGGGTCTTAAGTTAAGATGATTATTACCCTTTCCCTCAACCCATGTGTACTGTAGGAGACTGCAAGGTAGCATGAGAGAACCTCATTACACTTAAATATAGTATACAAATGTATTGATATTTCAGTCAAATTCATGATAACTTAGTCTCCTGCCCAGTCTGTAGCTGATCATTCATAAATGGATCTTAGTCTTAATAGTTTTACATCAAAAGTTCTATGTATAACTTGATATTAATTTTCATACTATTTCCATATATATGTGGCCCTTCAGCAATTTGATTATCTTGTTTTTATCATATAGTTATTTATAGATGCAACCTAATGAGTTATGATTTGCCATTTATGTCCTTTCAACTATCGGGTCAATTTATAATATTTAAATAT
This sequence comes from Gymnobelideus leadbeateri, assembly GCA_011680675.1. Classification (NCBI taxonomy): domain Eukaryota; kingdom Metazoa; phylum Chordata; class Mammalia; order Diprotodontia; family Petauridae; genus Gymnobelideus; species Gymnobelideus leadbeateri. The sequence continues at coordinate 15,252 of WOXC01003669.1, read as the reverse complement.
TGAAAACTAGATATAAGAGGTGGATTTATTGTAGATATTAATTTATTTTAGATCATTAATTCATAGGTTTGTAATAAAGGTTGGTTTCAAGAAGAATCATTTCACTGGGTGTGGTGGTATATCCCTGTAATCCTTGCTACCACCAACACTGAGGCAGGTAGACTGCTGGGGCAGTTGAATGTCCTTACCATATCTGGCAACATTATGGTGTCCTCTCAGGAGTAAAGGAGCCACCAATTTGCCTAAAGTAGGGTGAACCAACCCAGGTTGGAAGTGGAGCAGATCAGAATTCCCATGCTAATCAGTAATGGCCTGTGCATGTCTTTTGCATTTGTATCAGGGAAAAGATAAGGAGACTGAATCTCAAAAAAATATAGGTAGGTAGGTAGATGATATGTATTTACATTATAATAAAATATTCTAATGTATAATTTAATATGCTTGTTATGATTTTACCTTTTGAAGTTAGGAATTAAAAAAAATTAAATGTACCAGCCACATCATAGTAATTTCTAATACTATATTTATAATAATATTTATATATTATATATTATTATGATGTAATAATTATAATAAATATTTAAACAAATGTTTAAATTTTAAGTTAAATTCTTTCTGCTAACATATTGTAGGTTTTGACCTTTGCATATAAACATGCATTGGTAAATAAAATGTATGGGAGAAGCCTCAAATTTGCAACCAAACTTGTGGAAGAAAAGCCAACTAAAGAAAATTGGAAAAACTGTATACAAGTAAGTAATCATAAAAAAATAGTCTGTCGTTAGTATGTGATCATTAGTAAAGATAGTTAAAATCTTTGTTGAAATAATGATTGTTTTCTATGAATTAAAACTGTGGCAACTTGTAATAAAATGGTTATATTGTATAAAAATGTAATTCATCGTAAATCATAAGAGATTTTTTTTTTCAAATTTAAAAAGGCCTTTTAAAAGTCACTTTCCAAGGAAAACTGTGTTTAGTCTCACTTTGCTATAGGAAAGGTATTGCTTTTATTTGTAATTTTAGCATAGAGACTAATGTTTTGTTATTTATTAGAAATAAAATACCTGGGGGGTGGCTAGGTGGCACAGTGAATGGAGCACCAGCCCTGAAGTCAGGAGGATCTGACTTCAAATGTGGCCTCAGACACTTAACACTTAACTAGCCATGTAATCTTGGGCAAGTCACTTTAACCCTAATTGCCCTGCCCCTCCCATTTCGAAAAAAAGAAAGAACGAAAGAAAATATTTTTTGAGTCTAAATGTGAATTTTTTAAAGTTAGTATTAACTGAAAAAATATTTAAACTTTAAGGATTCATACTCAATATTTAGTTATTTAATGGAAAACACTATCATGATGGTGAGGTATTTTTTACACAGATAAGTAAAATAGTTTTCTGAGCATATTGGTAATTGAATATGGGAATATGATACATATATTGACACAGAGAGGATTTAGGTTTCATTTTAATTCTTTGGGTATATGTGTAAAGATTCATGTTCACAAATAATGTGAATGGAGGGAATGCAGGGAAATTTCAGTCAAGCATAATATGATGAGGGGACAGTCTGGAGTTTTTAAAGTTCTCTATAATATATGTATCAGCAGATGTATCTTGAAAAGTTAGATAAAATAAAATTTCCACTAACTATATAATTAGAGGTAGATCCTATGGAAGGCCTTAAAAAAAAGAAAATGAGAGATTACATCTCTTTATAAAGCTATTACTCTCTCCCCTCACTTAAAGGACTGTATAGTAATCCTTGATACAAAAGATTTTATTTTAATCTGCATTTTGGTGTACTGAAGAATTCACTAAAGACATTGTCTAAAAATGATTAGTAATTCTATCTTTATGTAAAATTCTATCTTTACACATACAGAAATTCAGAAGACTGATTTTAAGTGCAGAATAAATTTAGGCAGTAGCTGCCACTTGGGAAGTAGGTGTCTTATCAATAAGAATAGAAGGGAAATGCTTTTAATTTTCCATACTTAGTAAACTAATGATCCATACAATTCCCTAATCTAAGAAAGACTTCTTGGGGCAAGGTATGGTGAAGGATAGCTTGTCCTTAGAAGTTATATTTAGGTAACTCTTTTTTTTAATAGGTTTTTCAATTGATGTGTTCTGTTTTTACATCATTATAGTTATTCCTGTTATCGTTCCCCTCCCAGAGCAACATCCTGTGTAACAAGTAATATTTTTTTAAAAGAAAAAGAAAAAAGGAAAAATTGGGGGAAAAATGAGCACATTCAAAATCCAGAAGATTCAGGCCAGCTAGGTGGTGCAGTGAATAGAGAACCCACCCTGGAGTGAGACACTTAACACAAAACTAGCCATAGATCTTTGGCAAGCCACTTAACCCCAAATACCCTATCTTTCCCTCTCCAAAAAGCAAAAATAAATAAATAAATGAAGATTTAAAAAGATTCGTAATGTTTGAACTTCTCTTCTCCATAAAAGAGTGGGTTAGAAATGGCTTTTCTTGTCTCTTCATTTCAGATCTTTATACTTTTGTTAATTTCACCTTTGATTTTGTTTGTGTGTCCATTCTTTCCATTTATATTCATGTAGGTCTTTTTGTGCTTCTGTATCCATCACATACATTTCTTACAGCACAGTAATTCTTAATTACATTCATGTACTACAATTTGTTTAGCTCTTCCCCAATAGATGTGCCTCTACTTTATTTCCAATTCTTTGCTGCCACAAAAAGTGCTCCTATAAACGTTTTTAGTATATATGGAATTTTCTTCTTATCAGTGGCTTTCAAGCCCAGTAATAGAATCTTTGGTTCAGAGGTATGAACATTTTAGTCACTTTATTTCATAATTCCAAATTGCTTTCCAAAACGGATGTCCTTTTTGTCACATATATCATAGCTCTACTAGCAATGCATCATTCTCCAGCACTGATGATTGCCATTTTTTATCATCCTCGCCAGTTTGCAGAATGTTAGGTGAAACCTCCAGTTCATTTTGATTTTCATTTCTCTTATTATTTGTGAGATAATGGAGTGTTTGCCAAACACTCTGGAATTCTTTTGAGAATTCTTGGTTCATATTCTTTAACCATTTATATTCAGAAATGTCTATTAGACATTCAGTACTTCTCCTTTAATTGCTAGTAAGTACTGAATTGTTTGAAATTTTTATCTTTTGGTTGATCTCTGACTTTTTTCTTGTAAATAGAAAAGGAGCTAAGGAAAATATAGGGAAGCAGAATAGAAATTGCACAATGAACCAGTATGTCGAGAGCATAGAAAAGTGATGTCATATAGGAGAGATAGCTATATAAACCTGAATAAGAATATAAAGGGATAACTATATCAACCAGAGAGAACAGAAGAGATAAACCACTAAAGTACTATATATTCTTGAGATTAACAGCTCTAGATGCACATGTATTAAATGAATTCCCTATATTTTACAAGTTTAGTTTAGCAAAACTTCACATTTTAGCTTGCTATTATTAGAGAATGGCCAGAGTAATAGGAAAAGGAAGAAAGAAACAAACTCATTGTCATGATTAGGTCACACATTACCACAGCTTCTATCACTCTCCTTTTCTCCTTCGGTTCTAGAATTAGCCCTGCTTCTGTATTATGCTTAACCTCATTGATTAATCTTTACCAAAGTTTTGAAAAATTCTTTTATAGTTCATCAGAGATAAGGCTAAAGTTTGCCCCAAATAAATTCTTACTTTGAAACTAGGAAAAAAATAATCCATCCTTGCTACCTCTTCCAGAGAGGGGAGTTGGGGAAGAGGATACAGAAAAGAATAGAGATGACTGAATCTCTTTTTCTTGTTTAAACTAAAGTTTAACCATAGTTATGACTGGCCAGTCTTGTTCTGGATATGTTAGTTCAAATTCCTTTACTAAATTTATCTCAGCCCTGCTCTGACATTATGTTGGCACCTAAGAAGCAAATTCAGCCTACCTGTAATGATGGAGTATTACTTTAGTCAGGAACCTAAAAGATCAAATGTGTTTGAAGCCATAATGAAAAATTATTTTGTTTTACTTTTGTCTGCTAATATAAATACCATTTTTTGTATTGCACATTCTTTCTCACTGTAAAATATTTAATGCAGAATTTATGGAGAATTAGGTGGCTCAAAACCATCTTTTTCTATGTTAACGATATATTCATATGTTTCATTTTAGTTGATGAAGTTACTTGGATGGACCCATTGTGCATCTTTTACTGAAAACTGGCTCCCCATCATGTATCCTCCTGATTATTGTGTATTCTGAAATATCAACTAAGACTTAAAAATTAAAAAAAAAAATGTTTTATAGTGAGCTACACAACAAATTTGTGACATTTTTATCCTGATGCATGTTCATCCACTATTAAAATGATGTGTATTTATCAGAAAATTCACTGGTGTGTGGCTTAATACATGTAAACTCAGACCCCTGACATCAAGAAGTTTTCTTAGTGCATCACATTGCTGGCAATGGGATGTGTCTTTACTGCCAGCACCAAGGATTTTCAGTTGGGTTGCAGCTTATTGCATGCATATTAGGTTTTTAACTTTTACTTTGAACTGCAAACCTGTAAAATTTCTATTTTTATTTTATAAATGGACAGGGTTTTAAAATGCTTGACTTTAATTTTTTTCAATTGTATGAAGGCCTTAAAAATAAGCTACATTAGCTGTAGCTAAAATTATTTATTAGACTAAAGTAATGGAACCTCATTTCATTTTTTTGTTGTTGGCAAAGTTTACATTTTAATTAAGGATTCAAATGAAAAACTGTCACAACTAGTATGTGTCATTTGTTGGAGCATAGCTCCTCCTATAAATCTTCATCTTGGACTTATTTCAGGCAAATCATTTTTTAAAATATCTACGTGAAGTTCAGAGTATCAGGATGAACTGATACATGTATAAGTGCCAGACAGCTAAATCTTTATCAGGTATTGTAAAGTTATACATATGGTATGTTTATTAAAGTTGAAATAATGTAAAACACTTGCGAATAAATGTGCAAAATTGAAGATCAAAGTACACCATATGCACTCTGATACCTTAAGGAAAATTTTTTATAATTAATAAAAGTGAATATTGAAGCTACTTCAAGTTGGTCTTAATTTTTCATAAATAAAATTTTGAAAAGCTGGTACCACTTGCCAAGAAACATACATTAAATCACATGGGAAAATTTCATTAGTGCGATGTTTTATGTTTGAAATGTTCTTCGTAGGTTTAAAATTATTGAAATCCTCTCTGTGCCACCTATCAACTGTATTCCCATGGATAAATTGCATAATCTTTCTGAGTGTTTTCTTATCTGTAAAATGAGACGATTGGAATAAATGACCCTCAATCCCCTTCTAAATCTAAATTTATAATATTATAATCATATTTTCATATGTTTACATTCTATCTGTACTTTTCAGTTAATCAAACATTTTTTTCTCTTTGCCCTCAAACACAAGTAATCATGATAAAGTACATTCAGTATTCACCCACACAATCCTTTTATTACAAGCATGACTTTTTAATGGGTAGACAGGCCATTGATTTAGTATTCTGAATACCTGAGCTCTAGAATCAAAGAACCTTGTAGATAGACAAGGAATACCCTTTTACCCCCAACGTTATAGTTCTTAGTGTCTTTCCTTAGATCCCATTATTGCAAGCAGGACCCCATGAGAAGCATTCACATTTTGAATTGTCACCATTACTCTTGATAACAAGGTCTGCTCATTCCCACCTCTGAACCCAGTGTGAAAAGTAAAAATGGTACCGTAGGCTTCATAACACTCCCAATAGAAGTATCCCAAGGAACCAAAACTTGTTACCTGTCCACTAATCATAATTTTCCAATTCATTGGCTCAATGACTCCTGGTACTTTTCCTACTCGTTTTTTCTGTTTTCATGATCATATTTTAAATACTTTTTTAACATGAGATTGATGTACTAGCGTTGTGAACATTACGTAGGGCATTATTGGTACCAACACTAACTGTGTTGTCATGGTTGCCATGGGACCTTAATTTGGCTGTAACATCTGTTCTGTCTGCCTCAAATATAAATAAAAAAGTGAGAGTCCCTGCCCTCAAAGACCTTATGTTGTACCAAGCCAGATAAAATAAATAATAGAAGAATTATGTAAAACAAACATGCAGTGTTGTAGAGAGTAACAATGGAGGGACTCTAATAGGCCTTTGAAGGAGGCGGGGCTTGAGCTGAGCCTTAAAGGGAGAGAGGGATTTCAGCAGGTAGGACAGAGGGAGGGTAGGCCATTCCAGGCTGGAGTCATTGCATGTAGAAAGACACAAGTGATAGGAGAAGGAATGTTACAGGAGGAACAGTAAATAGGATGGTTTGGCTGTGACATAGAATACACAACAGAGTAAGGCCAAATGACTCTGTAAAGATACATTGGAACTATATTATGAAAGCTATAAATGCTGGATTTTCTTTTAGATCCTAGAAACAATGCCATGGGAAATGGAGTAATAGCCAGACATGATTCAGGTTTAACCTGTCTAGAGTGGGAGGAGGGAGTAATGTGTAATCACATTAGAAGGGTAGTCTGGAATACACTGTGTGAAGAGCTTTAAGTACCAAAAGGAGTCAGTATTTTAACCTAAAGACAATGGCAAAACACTAAAGCTTCTAGCACAAGGGAATGGCATGGTCAGGCATACACTTTCACATCAGGACCAGAGAAGAAAATAGCAACAATCCAGGCAAGAGTCGATGACGAATTTTTCACTTGTATACAATGGCTTCCATAAGCTAGGTATGAAGTGAGACAGGGAAATGAGAACTGATGAGTGACAAGTGCAAGCAGACCTGGCCGGGCATATACCGCAATGAAGATAGGCACCCCCTGGTACATTTTCACAGTTTCTTGGTAGCAGAGGTAAGGGCATGTTATCTCTTCCAGCTGGCATACCTGTGGAGTTGCAAAGTGAGGGCCATAAAGAGCCATAACAGTCATAGCATGGGGTAGATATGCTTATGAAATTGCAGATTCTCGAGGTACTCAGTGAAAAACATGAGAGCCACCTCTCTTAGATCTTTTGTTACTTTGTTCACAATCTCTTCCAATAAGTCCTTTCCTTTCAATAACAAGGTTTTAAGAATATTACAAAATAATTTTATTTGTGAGTGGGGAAAATACACAATTATTTTTGAACTGCCAAAATTAACATAAAAGCACAGTTTTGAGTAAATGCAATATTGCCATTATAATCAAACATACAGTGGAACAGGGCTGCGTGCACATTAGTGTAGGATGGTGGCACACTAGGAACTACATTAGACTGTAGGCTGTGCCATGGAAGGAAAGGGTACTACTTTTCCTGGTACCACTTGATTTACATAAGCTCCAATCTGATGACTGGGAACAGAGGTGTTCTTGTTTGCCTTCCCTGAAACAAACAATGCTTTGCACACAGTAGATGACTAATGTTTGAGAGATTTAGGTAATCAGGAATAATTTATTTGAGATTGAACTAAATACTTCAGGGTCAATTAGCCAATACAATATATTTTGTGGAATAATTATCTTCCTCAAAAGTGGACTCTAGGTAAGCTCTTACAAAACCCAGGTGGTTTTGCCAGCAGCATATATTATAAATATCTTAAATGTTATTACTAAAGCATAATAACAATTAGTCAAGAATGCAATAGCTTCAAATCCTACCTAAAAAAAAATTCTGATGGGAATGCACTAAGCAATCTTAAACCTGCAAGTTTTAGGTTTTAAGCTGCTTGCAGCCTCACCCTAAAATGTAAGTGATGTTATACAGCTTGTTTCTTTTATTCAGTTGAGCATGTAAATTTTGTTTTTTTTTGTGAAAAGAAATGGCTTCAAAATGGTAATAACTATTAGCTAGAGAAGATTATTGATGCATCATTTAACAAATATGTGTCTCCATTACACAAAGCATGTTGTGGTTTCAGAAAAGGAGAAGACCATATTCTAGACAAATTTGCAAAGAATTCAGCAATGTTATGTTAACCTGAAGTTTGTATTGTCTTTTTCCTATGTTATTTCATCAGCAGTCCAAAAACATGAGCTAGGTATGATTCAGATAATTTGGGAGCATTTCTAATATATGAGGGTAAATTCAATAAGGTGAGTTTATACTTGTAATATGAATTAAAAAGTATCCAATACTATTTCAAAATATGTAATACTCATGATTTCTTTAGTATAAAATCTGGCATGGTTATATATGTCTATACATAGACATGTAGATTAATTTGGTATAAGTTTCTGAAGTTAAGTATGTCTACAAAGCATTTTGCAGACATACATTTTTAAATTCATCTTATTTAATTTCTTGTGTATTTATATCTGTTTTGCCTCAAATGTAATACATCTGCATTTGCTACAAAAGGTATACTAACATGATGTCTTTTCTTCCTATTTTATTTTAGTCCCATTTCAGTGTTGCTTTAAAAAGCTTTACTGTTGACTCTGGAAATTCAGCAAGTAGTGTTGTGTTGAAAATTTGCTTGAATTTTTCCAAAAATTCATAATCTGTGCTGAATCTGAACTTGTTTGCCCAGAGCAACACGGTTCCAGGCTGACACAGATGTACCATTGTGGTCAGCAGTTTATCCAGAAAGTAATGGTGATACACCACATCAGTAGCTAAAATAAAATCATAATAATAAGCTGACTTAAGGAAATTCAATTCAAGATCTTGCCCCCACACCAGTTCTCTCACTTCAGGTTGATGCACTGTACAATTGTGTGTATTTTCGAAAATGTTATATTGAAGGTTTCCTAGCACATCAGGGAGATCAGTTGCTGTCACATGTGCTCCTAAGAAAAAAGAAAAAAGCTGGCATTTACCAGGTAATATTTTGGTATCTATTGGGCAATTACATTAGAAACTCTGGGAATATACAAAGGAAATAAAAGACATGGTTTCATACTCTCACCAAGTTTTAAACTGTTATGGGGAGATATAAGGGGCTTATATAACCAAGTGTAGCCGTGTTGTCACATACTCAAGGACGGTCATACTCATTGACTATGGTCAATATTTTATAAACACCTTTGTATAGAAAGATGTCTCTATGACTTTACTTTTTCCTTTATCTTAGTAATTCATATCACTTTTGGGGGGGGGGGTAGGGGAAAGCAGGGCAATTGGGGTTAAGTGACTTTCCCAAGGTCACAGGACTAGTAAGTGTTAAGTGTCTTGAGGCCAGATTTGAAGTCAGGTCCTCCTGACTCCAGGGCCAGTGCTCTATTCACTGCAACACCTAGCCTTCCCCACATCACATTTTTTGTCAAAATAAATTCTGTGTTGCAGGATTGGCACAAATGTTTTAAAAAGTCTTAGTGCTTCCTTAAGTTAATTTAAATAGGGATTGTAAAACCATGAAGAATTGCTATATTTTTGCAATGATCATAAGTTTAGAAGAGTTATAAAATAATGTACTGACCTAATAGACTAGCCACAATTGACACAAGGCCTGGTCCAGCCCCAATTTCAATTACTGTAGCACCTTGAAGCTTGAGTTCTGTACTATGTTGTTCCAAGTATTGGCACAAAGCTACAGCCTAAGAAAGAGTAAAATATTGCAGTTAGATTGGAGATCAAAGTTCTAGAATTCATTAGTTTGGGGAGAAAGCCCTTTCAATTCACAAGGCCTCAGTTTCTTCAGTACAATGGGGTTGGACTTCCCCCAAGGTCCTTACTAAATTTAAAACCTATGAATCTATGAAATTGGGCTTCAGTCTTTTCATGGTTTTATTTTTTTTTAACGATTTGGAATATAGGGATCTTAAATGCCCTTTTTCTAGTTCCAAATTGCCTTAAGTATGGAATCCTAAAGTTCTATGAGTATAGAATTTGAAAGTTACTGACAAGTAAGATCACAAGGTTTTTATAAAACTTAGAGCTTGAGGTAACTTTGATTTAGATACTAGTCCTTCCTCCACTCCCATTTTACAGAAGAAAAAACAGGCATGGATAGTGACTTGCAAAAAATCATAGAAGTAATAATTGACAAAAGAAGAATTCAGGCCCTGGCCGTCTGACTCCATATGGTGCATGATTTCAAAGTTCTAAAAGACATCTTTGTACTATATAATATTAGAAATGAGAATGGCAGAGAAATCTGTCCTATAATATCCTGTGTGATAGTACTATTATTTAAAGCAATCCCCAAGGATTGAGAGGATCATCTGTGGCCCCAGACTACCAAATTCTTGGTTCCTACAAAGTAAATAAGTTACGATGCTAAATCAGAGTAATTCATTTTGACTGATCCTAGCTATTCCCAAATAGTTCTAAGCATCTTGCTGTAAAATTTTTGAGTAACTTTCCTCTTATACTATATTCAAATTGGAGTGGATTTTTTTTTCGGATGTTTAAAAATGGTAATTTAATAACCATATATAAATTAGACTAATTTATAGTCCATATAGAACTTTTCCCAACTTTTTTCCCTCAACAACAACAACCAAAACCATTTTTTAATTTGTATGGATGCAGAGTAGAGAGTATGGCATGCCAGGAAATATATTCTGACTTTGTGTCAGAAAACCTGAATTCAAATCCTAGTTTGGAAAGTTAACAATTGTATAAAATCAAGCAAGCCATTTTAAGTTCTTTGAGCTTTAGCTTTCTCACGTGTATACTATAAATGATATTTACACTACCAATACTCAATGTTATTGTGATGATCACCTTGTAAGTATAGTAAATGAGCCTTGAAGGGAGCAGGAAGAAGAGTATTTCAGGTATGGGGGAACCAACCACCTATTCAAAGCTGCAGAGGCTGGAGAAGGAATGTTATGGAGAGCAACAAACAGTTCGATTTAAATTGAGTGAAGAGTATGTGAGAGGGAGTAATGTAGAATCAAAGTGTAGGCTGGAGGCATATTGGGAAGGTCCTGAATTTCCTACGGCAGCCAGGTGGTGTAGAGGAAGGAATGCTGGGCCTGAAATCACAAAGGCTCCCCTTTCCGAGTTCAAATTGGGACTCAGACACTGATTAACAGTAAGACCCTGAACAAGTCATTTAACCTTGTTTGCCTCAGTTTCCTCATCTGAACAATGAGCTGGAGAAGGAAATGGCAAACCACTCCAGTATCTTTGCCAAGAAAACCCTAACTGGGGTCACAGAGTCAGACATAACTGAACAACTTAATTTCCAAAGAGGAGTTTGTATTTTAAATGCCAAATGGGGTCAACTATTTACTTTTCAAGATTTTATGTGACATTATCTGAACAGTTCTACTTATGGATTAATCAACACTATGTTTAATAGCATATTTAACCGAATGATTCATATTCTGCTTTTTATTTGTATCCTCAGAACAATATCCTGGTATAAAAGAGATCATAAATATATACCCATTATTTTTATGCCTCTTCCCCCCTCCCCATGCCCAGAGTTTTAGGGGTATTTAGTTTAAATTATTTATATGCTATTCTTTGTATTATGACAATGATGGTTTTATCCAACTGCTGATAGTTTTGAGCTGTAGGATGAAAGCATTTCTCCTCCCAAGATATCAAGTGCTCTTGGGTTTGCCACAAGTTCCTTGTGAAACTAACTGATTCATTACATCAAATTGATTAGGAGAAAAAGAACAGAGGACATGGCTTCAGATCCCAGCTTTCAACCTACTACCTCGTTAATCTTGGACAAGACACTTCATTGTTTCTTCATTTGTAAAGTGAGGGTGACCTTGAAGGTTCTTTCCAACTCAAAATGTGACCTTTCAGAGAGCAGGATTTTGAAATTTGAAGCAAAGGTCCCTTCTTTTATGGATCGTAGGAGATTGAGGCACCAATGTGTTGTTGGTCAAGTATATTGTCCGAAAGACTCCTAGGCATTCTCAAGTTTTCTGTCAGAGTGAACATACTCTTTTTCTACTACAAAGGAATTTTGAAATAAGGTGATTCTGTACTATATAGCCATAGTAGCACAGTGTTTAATGCAAAGTACTTAATAAATCCTTGCTCCTTCCCTCCCTCCACTATATAGATATTGATATGTATATAGATGGATAGAGAGCTGGATAGATACCCATAGATATATGCAGGCATTTTTGGTAAACATATATGCCAAATATAGTGGCCTTATATTTCAAAAAAATTTTATCATAAAGTTAACAATTGACTTACACCTGGCCACACTACAGCTCCATAACTCTCTATTGATTCTTGAATGATAATATTCTTGCCTGCATATGAATAATGTTCCTTAGTATAACTGTTATAATTTGTAGGAAGAAATTTCTGGAGGCTAGGAAGAGAAGAGGATCCTGCATCCTTGAGATCTGTGGGTAAGAAAAAATAAAATGTACCTTATTATTTGCAATAGAGCAGTAAAGTTATTATAATAGAAATACTCTTCAAGTAGCTCTCTAAAAGTAGAGGAATGCTACTTAAGGCCAGTCTGAAATACCAGATTTACTTATATAGCCCATTATAACTGTAATAGAGAAATGTATGTATATGAATATTCATATATGCAAAAATCCAAGTTATTCAGAAAAATGTGTTGGATCTCTGCCCATAACCCCTTTCCAACATTTATGATTTCAAGTTTCTGAGTACTCTGTGCTGATCACTGGAGACACATGAATGAGTTTGCACAGCAAATGGGTCCAAGTAAAAGTAGTCCTGAGAAGAAGGGAACAGGTTAATAATATATTCACTCATTACTGTTGGTTAGGCTTAAACTAAACATAGTAACAATAACAACTGATATTAACTTAGAACTTTATAGGTTGAAAAACACTTTACATATATTGTGCCAATTTATTTCTACATCTGCTTGTTAGCTGGAGAATGAATACATTTTTTGATTCTACCCAATTAGAAGTTGCTACCAAAAAATCATCCAATCTAGATCCCAATCAACATGACCCTCTTAGATATGCTCTATGAAACTATTTTACCTTTAAATAGTGCTTCCCAGGCATTAGAAACAAAAAGTACTATTGATCATAGTATTCAAATTGAACATAAAAGATGAATGTGAGTCTTTCATTGCTCACCATGTGCCAAGTACTATGCTACATGCTGGAGATGCAAATGTTTAAAAATGAGACAGTCCTTGATCTCAAGGAGTTCATAGTTCAATTAGCAAAGACAGCACATTAGAGAAAGTCTAGCTACAAGGCAGACACAAAAGTCTGAATGTCTTAAGGGTTCTGTAACAAGGCCAATGGCAAGTCCTGAGGCTATATCAGATGACATCAGTAGGTCAGATGACTCCCTCTTCCTATCTCCCATGCACTGTTCTTTTGTCCCACACAAATTCCATTAGAGAAAAATTACAAAAATTAGAACCCTCTATAATAAACAAAAGAATAGGATTACCATCAAAGTCCAGAAAAGTGTTACAACTTATCTTCTATGCTAATTGTACAAGCATTCAAATCATAATACATTTGTCTAACAGGATATATTACCTTTTTTAGTGTCAGGGCATCCTCTTGTAACTTGGGAATGAACAGCATTCTCCTGTAACTTGGGAATGAATTCATTTTCTTGGAACTTGACTTGAGATTTATCCTTATTGTCCTTTGTTTTTGTTTCTTCAAGCAAGACAGGATGCTTAGCCGAACTTGAACATACATCCATGATCTTACCAGACTAGAGGGGAAATACCTAGGCAAAAAGCTGAAACAAGCACCAATCAAATATATGTTTTGGAATTTGAGATTTGGTCTTTTTCTATGGCCTCCTAGTTACAGATACATAAAGCTTAGACAACAGTGCCATTTTCTGTTCCAAGCTCACATTTTTGCAGTTTTCCTGAGTCTAGTTGCTCTTACAAGAATTTGTCTATAGCTCTGGCATTCCTTAGAATGCTATCAAGGTGGGTGAATTCTTGGTCATTACTTTGTATGTTTCTATCTTTGCCTATTTTCAACTCCCTGAGACAAGATGCCTCTCCCAGGAAAAGCTCATCACTTCTAATCTCATCACCATGCTATTAACTCAAACCTTGTGTACCACTTTTCTTAGCCTCCTCGTCCCTCTGATTGGAGGGCTGGAGGGGTAGAGTTTAAACTCCTCCCAAAGTCTTCCTGTAGAGAGGGCTGATAGAAGACTTCAAGCTCACCCCACTTTTCATCTGCAGCTCTGCTTGGTTTCAGCTCCAAGAAACATTTTCCGCCAGTGCTGAGTAGCCTCTTAATTCCCCAACCTTCCCAACTCCTCAAATGGAGCTCCACACCCTCTGTGTTGTCTTCCGTATAAGATTATGAGCTCCTTAGTAATAATGTCTGGCATGTACTAGAAGCTTACTAAATATGTACTGAATTAAATTATCATTTGGAAATATATGCTACCCTTGGTCATGTTGATTTCTTTTTGACCTTTTCTTTCAAAAACCACTAGGTTTTATTACTTTTTTCCCAAATCAGTTCTTATGACAATGTCATCAATATTAATGGCATTTTTGACATTTCATATAACTGTAATTGGGAAGTTGGTGGCATCTGCCACCACTAAACTAATAGTGATGCCCTTACTTATACAGTTGGGAGACTCAGTTCTCTCCTTTTGGTTTGCAGCAATTTTATCAGTCTTCCAAAGAATCACACTTCAAATCAAACATAAGGATCAGATTGGCAAACAAGCAAGTCAGGAAACAGTCCTCTAGTTAATTAAAGGGGACTTTTCCTATCTAGTCCTCTCTGAGCTGGAAATGTTTAACTGCTGGGCAAATAGCGGGTTCCCTGAGAAGCTGTAGTCTAATGAACTTAAGGGACTACTCTACAAAGACAGAAGGACATGAAGAATCTGCTAAAAAAAAAAAAAAGCCAGGGGGTGGGAGGGAGGGTCAGCATAGCCCATTCCAAAATTAGCCATATGGTTTATAACCTGAAGGTGGGAAGGGAATACACCTTATTCGTCTTGATTGCCCCTGGGGCACCTGGGGTAGTATCTTGTGTTTTTTTAGATCACACTTGTGATCTGGCTCATACAGAGAACTCCCTCTACCAATTACTCTGCTATTTATAATCTTGGGTAGTTGTCTGAGAAAATAAGTGATTTGTCCCAAGACACACAACTAGTATGTAAGCATCAGGGCTTAATGCCAGATCTTCCAGATAATATCCTGCCTCGTCTTATGTTTAAGGGCTTGAAAACATTTGCTGAACTGAACAGAATATTTGAATCAAATGTTAGATGATTTTTTACAAAAAAGCTGCTAGAGTCACTAACCAGAGGACAGCTAATATGTATGTGTTTTCATTTTGAAAAATACAAATGGCTAGGGGCA